>JABXJD010001228.1:0-101657 GCA_013375575.1 Percina caprodes
CAACAGAGAGAGGGCAGCAGTTGGAGCCATGAGAAGAGCTGATGCAGAGGGAGATGGGTGAGTTGAAAGTTAAGCTTGCTGAACGTGTCCTCTCCAACTAGGAAACAGAGCAGCTGAAAACCCAGTTGGTCAAAACCAACAACAGGCTGCGAAAAGCCCAGAAGGATCTGGACCTGCAGTTCTTCCTTTGTGAAGACCTGAAGGTCGAATGGAAGCAGATCAAGGGAGAGAAGGAGGCCTGAAAAAGAGTGGAGACTCAGAAGATCAGGCTTCATAAAGAGAGACAGGCGCTCAAGGTAAAGTAGGTCCAACGTGGAGTTAGAGTTGGAGGCGTTCTGGAGAGGGAGAAGGCTCAAGCTCAGGAGCTGAAGAACAACTTGAGCAAGATGGAGAGAAGCTCTCCGAGAACAGGAGAAGGAGGCAAAGGAGAATCTGGAAAGATCCCAGGCTTCCCATAGAGCCCAGCTGGATGAGGCTCTGGCTCAACATGTCCCCTCACCACCCGGGAAAACAGAGTCTCTGAAAACCCAGCTGGTCAAAACCAGCAACAGGCTGCGAAAAGCCCAGAAGGATCTGGACCTGCAGTTCTTCATTTCTGAAGACCTGAAGGTCAATTGGAAACAGATCAAGGGAGAGAAGGAGGCCCTGAAAAAGGAAGTGGAGACTCAGAAGATCGAGCTTCATAAAGAGAGACAGGCACTCAAGGTAAGTAGGACCAACGTGGAGTTAGAGCTGGATGAGGCTCTGGCTCAACGTGTCCCCTCACCACCGGCCGAGTATCTGAAAACCCAGCTGGGAAAATCTGCAACAGGCTGCGCGAAAAGATCTGGGCCTGCAGTGTTTCATTACCGAAGACCTGACAGTTGAATTAAAGCAGGTTAAGGGAGAGAAGCAGGCCCTTAACAATATTCTGGCGACTCAGAAGTTGCAGCTTCGTAAACAAGACAGGCGCTCAAGGTAGGTAAGACCAACGTGGAGTTAGAGTTGGAGAGCTTCTGGAGATGGAGAGCCCCGAGCTCAGGAGCTGAAGGACAATTTGAGCAAGATGGAGGGCTCTCAGAGAACAAGAGGAGGAGGCAAAGGAGATACTGGTAAGGTCCCAGGCTTCCCATAGAGCCCAGCTGGAGATGCAGGACCAAAGCAACAAGAACCTCATGGCTGCTCTTGGAAAAGTGTGAACATCAGGTGGAAAGCGACCGTCCTGTAGCAGGAAAACCTTGCTGCTGAGAGGCGAGAAAACAAGAGCCTGACGTGCTCAGATTGAGGAGCAGAGCTTTGAGAGTGACTGCCTCCCTGGCCTCTGAAGAAGACTGAGCAGCAGCTGGAGAGTGATCTCAACCAGTGGAAGAAGAGACAAGGCATCCTCCTTCAGGCCACAGAAAGCCTGGAAAGCTAACTCAGCAAGAAAAAGAGCAGGAGTGGGAGAGGACGGAGAGCAGCTTGAGGTCCCAGCTGATTGATCTTCAGAGCCAGATCATTCAAAAGCCGAAGAAGAAGAAGTGGTACAAAAGGCTTCTGCCTGGCTGAAAATGCATTTGTACTGGCTCTGGTTTTCTGGGTGTGGGTGTGTGGGTCTGTGTGTGTGTGTGTGTGTTTGGGTCTGTCTGTGTGTGTGTCTGTTGGGTCTGTGTGTGTGTGTGTGTGTGTGTGTGTGTGTGTCTGGTGTGTGTGTGTCTGGGTCTGTGTGTGGGTCTGTGTGTGTGTTTGGGTCTGTGTGTGTGTGTGTGTCTGTGTGGGTCTGTGTGTGTGTGCATGCGGGTCTGTGTGTGTGTGCATGCGTGTGAGTGTGGGTATGTCTGTCCGTCTGTGTGTTTGGCTGGCTCGGTGTGTGTATCTGTATGCGTGTGTGTGTTTGTGTGTGTGTGGGTCTGTGTGTTTGGGTCTGTGTGTGTGTGTGTGTGTGGGTCTGTGTGTGTGGGTCTGTGTGTGTGGGTCTGTGTGTGTGTTTGGGTCTGTGTGTGTGTGTGTTTGGGAATGTGTGTGGGTCTGTGTGTGTGTGTGTGTTTGGGTCTGTGTGTGTGTGTCTGTGTGTTTGGGTCTGTGTGTGTGTGTCCGTGTGTTTGGGTCTGTGTGTGTGTCCGTGTGTTGGGTGTGTGTGTGTGTGTTTGGGTCTGTGTGTGTGTGTCCGTGTGTTTGGGTCTGTGTGTGTGTCCGTGTGTTTGGGTCTGTGTGTGTGTGTGTGTTTGGGTCTGTGTGTGTGTGTGTCTGGGTCTGTGTGTGTTTGGGTCTGTGTGTGTGTGTCTGTGTGGGTCTGTGTGTGTGTGCATGCGGGTCTGTGTGTGTGTGCATGCGTGTGAGTGTGGGTATGTCTGTCCGTCTGTGTGTTTGGCTGGCTCGGTGTGTGTATCTGTATGCGTGTCTGTGTATCTGTGTGTGTGTGTGTGTGTGTGTGTGTGGGTCTGTGTGTTTGGGTCTGTGTGTGTGTTTGGGTCTGTGTGTGTGTGTGTTTGGGAATGTGTGTGTCTGTGTGTGTGTTTGGGTCTGTGTGTGTTTGGGTCTGTGTGTGTGTTTGGGTCTGTGTGTGTGTCTGTGTGTTTGGGTCTGTGTGTGTGTCCGTGTGTTTGGGTCTGTGTGTGTGTCCGTGTGTTTGGGTCTGTGTGTGTGTCCGTGTGTTTGGGTCTGTGTGTGTGTCCGTGTGTTTGGGTCTGTGTCCGTGTGTTTGGGTCTGTGTCCGTGTGTTTGGGTCTGTGTGTGTGTGTGTCTGGGTCTGTGTGTGGGTCTGTGTGTGTGTGTCTGTGTGGGTCTGTGTGTGTGTGCATGCGGGTCTGTGTGTGTGTGCATGCGTGTGAGTGTGGGTATGTCTGTCCGTCTGTGTGTTTGGCTGGCTCGGTGTGTGTATCTGTATGCGTGTGTGTGTATCTGTGTGTGTGTGTGTGTGTGTGTGTGTGTGTGTGTGTGTGTGTGTGTGTGTGTGTGTGTGTGCGCGTTTGCTCGCAGGGCGTGTGATGCATCAGTGCAGTAGTGTTGGAGTAGTTAGTGCTTGTAGTTAGCATGTAGCATGCATGCTGCTTCTGCTCGCCACTCTCTGCTTCCAGCTACTGCCACCGGACAGCCCTTTGTTTTCAGGGGCGGAAAGAGGAGCAGTGTGTCGCCTCCTCTACCGGTACATAGCCTCTCCACTGCCAAGACCTCGTACACGCCTCCCGTGGCACACATGGTAACTGGTCCCTCGTGGTTTCAGGCTAAGTTGTACAGGATCTCGGAGCAGCAGTGGGCCCCAGAGGCGCGGCATGCAGGTCCATCGGCGAGTGGAAACGCCCTGATGCCGTCAACCACTGTCCCAGCTATGGAGTAAATAGCCCCAGCTATGGGTAAATAGCCCCAGCTATGGGTAAATAGTGAAGACCCCAACAGCAGTGCAGGCGGAAGATGTTGGTGTGAGAACCACCACAACGTCTGGGAAGGAGGAAGAAGGCAACCCCACAGCCACGTGGGTTAACTCGGGAGGGTACAGCAGCTAGGAGCGAACCCTGTGGCGATGTGAGAAAACTGAAATTATTCCTCACAACTATATAATAACTACTGCATACACACAAACACTAGCTATACAAATGATGTCATGTCTGTTGGTGTGCCGGCCCTGGGCCTGTCCTACATGTGTACTGTGGTTTGTCTTGTTAACTTGCAGGTGCAGCGGAGGCGATGATGAGACCACTGTGATCACCGGGCCGGTCCTCCCAGACTATTTAACCCCGCCTTCCCGAGACCGGGCGGCGCATCCTCCGAAGCGCTCCAACATGTTTTCTCTCTGTTAACTACTGACAACATGCAGCTCACATTCTCGTTACATCCATCCACCTTCATTCGTCACTGATACTGACAATCACACCTCACGTGCTCGTTTGCATCATTATTTAATAAATGTCACTTTATTATTGTTACGTTGCTGTGCATCTCCGTCTTTTGTTTGGTCGTAACAGGTTAAGGGCTCGTTTGCCGTGAGTACAAAACCAGGACCGTGTTTGTGGTTTTCTTTAATTAATCCTAGTTAGTTTGCTGTTATAATAATAATAATAATAATAATAATGTTATGTATAATGTTGTAATTTGGTTTAGTTGAGCTGGTCTATTGTTGTTTAAATGTTAAGTTGCACTACCGTCATGTGTGATATAGTTTGATGTATAAATTAGGGGCAAATGCTCATTTGCATCCTAAACTAACAATTATTTAATTGTTAATTATAATATACTAAATATAGGTTTTTGTCTGGAGATACATGTTGGTCATCCAAAGAAAATAATTAAACAACAGGGAGCATTTCTTTCAGGGCCATTTTACAGGTTTACTACGAGTCTTACGTAGCTTTGGACTTTAAGACAAAACAGGTTGATTTAGGGTCACAGAGCCTTTCAAACAACGTTTTATGAAGAAGAAATGCTTTGGAATATACACTGGTTATTGTCAAATCAGCTACAAACTTGAATTATTTGGTAAATATCAATTATCAGTATACTTCTTTGTTTTGGGAATAATCAATAACTCCTATGATTTGGAGTTTAAAAGATTTTAGACAGATTTTGAGAGGCCGGACGCTCCTCGTGTGCATAAAGTTGCCCGGTTCAACTTTTAACCGAATGGGAAGCTTAGAAATGATGCTGACGACGGACACGTACCAGAACTTTCTGAAGTCTCCACCCCCATCAAACTTCTAATGTATTTGAAAACTTCCTGACTTCTCAGATCCTGCTGCTGTAGTAATTAAAGTCCGTACTCTGAGGACGTCGCTGGCCAGCGATCCTTTCCCAGGTCCGAGCTCGACCGGCTGCAGCTGTTTGAGTCGACCGGCTCCCATCCACTCGCTGACGATCCACACGAGCAGCTGGAACACACAGAAACACACCTTCAAACAACTAGAACAGCACGGCGAGATGCTCTCACAACTTCTCTTATGTAACTGAGTAGAAATGTCGGCTTCCTATTAGCTTTCCTGCTAATAGATGTAGAACTTTCTTACATGGGTGATTTTCAGGATGCACATGGCTAAAATAGACCAATTAACCAGTTAAGTGATTTATGGTCCGCGGCGGCTCCACGCAGAGCTTTCGCCGTGGCCTACGTAAGTGGCCGGAAGTTTATACTTGTGCGCTGGTGTGTGTGTCTCTGTCTGTCTCTCTCTCTCTCTTAAGAGAAAAGCAGAGCCGGTTAGTGTGTGGCTCGATGGTGTCAGTTTTTAGGTTTTCCACGTTGGGACGACTTGTAGTAAAGTAGCTGTAGGCGAGATGGGTTGAGTACAGATGTAGAAAACAAAACATTTCATCTTAAATTAACTCCTGTAATAAACTGAGAGACATGTCAGACTTGTTGTCTTTCCTGTTAAGGTGGATTTTCTAGCCTCACTTCTCCGAAGATCTGACTGATTTCTGGTGACGTGATGAAATCTCCGTCCGGTCCCAGCATGTTGTTCCTCACGTAGTAACCCTGAAAGAGAACGAGGGACGATGAGCAGCGGCAGAGGGTCAAAAGGTTCATATAAAAGGAACAGTTCAACCTGTGTGGTCTTCAATCCGGCCATGTCCTCTCGGGTCAAAAACACTTTTTTCAATGACTTAGACACTTTTTTAACATTTGACGCATTTTTCACTTCCATTAACACCAACTTTGAACCACTATAGTTTCATTTTTAGAATTCATGGTCAATAAACCTTGTGTATATGAAGTTATACCTAACTTTTCAGTTTAAAAAGCTGAATTTAGGAATAACTTTGACTAATATTAGAGGAGCGTATGTTGATGGATAATCAGAGACTGGTGTACAGTAGAGTTGGCGCGTATCCAAATTTTGATACCGTCAAACCTCCCTATTTTACATTTGTACACAGTATCACTTGACTAATTAAAAATGATGACGTGAGGCTCAGACGGTGTCACCAAACCGTTGGCTTGTGCCTAAAGAGTTCAGAAACTGAATATCAAACTAACACTGAAACACCTCCCCAGATTTTAAGGGTGACTGATTTCCACTCACTGTCACTGGGTTGGTGACACCTCTCTCATGTACTCCGCCACCGGAATCGGACCTGTGGCTTTTATTTTAGTGGTCAGGTGTCGCAGCATGGAGCGTTGGGGCTTTTCCTCGCGGTTGGAGGGCTGCAGAAGAGTCTGGTCTGAGCTGCTCGCCATTGCACTGTCACACACAAACATAACAAATAGATATCTAATAAAGAACTTTTCCTGAATGACACGACCAGCAATTTACAAACATGGATGGTTTAAAAATGACTTTTTAAGGTTGTTTGGTGCAAATGCCTAACCCAGATAGATAGATAGATAGATAGATAGATAGATAGATAGATAGATGCCAGAATACCTACTCAAACTTGAAAAACAATGAACACTTAAATATATTATATACAGTACATTGATTACTCAACAATAAGCAAATAATAAGGCATGCACGCAAAGAAACAGACCAACAAAACAGGCATTACATGTGAAACATGTCAAATAATCGTCAATATTGCATAAAACATGCAAATATCACATCACATGTAGGTTTCACAGAATGACGGAGTTCCGTTATAATAAGAAGAAATAATTTTATAATAAAGTGTAAATAAAAAGTGTTGATTAGATCATCACCTGCTGTTGATGGACGACTGAAGACTCTGCTGGTTAGAAGCTGTGTTTTCACACAAAAACAAGCCCTCATTCTACTGTTTATATCCGTCTAAATACAACTAAGACACTGTTTTATAGCTAAGTTAAGTGATAGTTGGCTTGGTAGCATTATTAGACAAGACACGTGTAATTAAATGTAACTTCAACACATGGACCAACTCTCAGCTCACTGACAGTTAGCTAGCTGTTAGCCGTTGAGCTTTAGCCACGTTAGCTACAAGTAGCGTTACGTTAACGGTCGAATACAAACGGAACCACAGCCGGAAATAACGTTTTAGTTTCGGGTACAAATGATAAACATATACATTTGTTCATTTGTGTCTGTCAGTCGTTTACAATAGCTTAAAACAACAAAGTCCTTGTGTAAGAGTGATATGCTAACAGACTGGTGAGGGTCATGCAAAGCGCAATAAATATAACATCCGGCTATTCTTTCACAATAAAACATTTTCCTATAAGTATTTTGTAGTGCAATTGAAAACTGAATGTATAGTTTTTTTCAAATTGATTTAAAACAAATCTTAGTTTACTTGATTTGTGTGTGTATTCACTTTTGTTTGTGGGTTAATTTATTCAATTAGCCAACATAGGAAATTAGGCCAAAGGAACTTAGACCATAGCTAGGATTTTGGAAATAATATCGTCATCAGCAGGACTACTGTATTTTAAAAAAAGAAAAGTCACATTGTATTTACTCCTTAAATAATTTATTTATTTTACATCTTTCAGCTAAGAGATGCTCCACTTCAGTATTACCTGTTGTATTTTTAAAATATTTTTTATTTTGTTTCCTGTATCATCAAGTCGAAAAATGGTGAGCTTGATACTTCCAAGGAACGACAAACAAAAGAAAACATTGTGATTGGTTTTGGGGAAATCACTGATTGCTGTTTTCGTTAAAAATGTCCATAAACCATATTAAAAGGACATTAATATTTTTGTTACATTGCCCTACTCATATTTATTTTAATAAAAAACTAACTTATAAAAAATACTTGATTTTTACATGTCGGAAACCGAGGACGTCGTTTTCCACATCCGGGTCACGTTCTCCTCATGCTGTGGCCAGTGTTGCCAAGTCCGCTTATTCTAAGCGACTTTGGGCTTGTTTTGTAAAGTCGCTTACAAATATTGGTAGTCGCGGGTTGCGGTTTTCTTGGGCTTGTTACTAAAGTGTAGTTGCTTATTTGGGCTTGTTCCCAGCTCCATAATAAGTTGTCAAGCAGATATTTTCTATATGTTATTTAAACGTAGGAGTTTGTCTTGCCTGTTCCCTCAGTCCCGCCCCTTTCCCCATACTCACTGGAGACAACAGTTATTTCCCGCCCACTTCCTACTTCTAATTGGCTCTGACCCAGATGGCAACGAGTACTAGCCAATCAGAGGCAGAGCAGGGCAATCTGTTTTTTTCTGGTTAGGAAAATGCGCGAGTAGCGACTGATGGTGACTGGACTGTAGGAGAGTTTTGGAGGAATAAATGCCGGGATAAAGTGGGTGAAATACGGGAAGAAATATAACAAAGACTGGGAGAAAGAGAAAGGAGTAAAAGAATGGATTCAACTTGTCGTGGGGAACAACTCAAAATCACTGTGAAGTGAAAGTGTGTATTTGATATCCCATCAGTTTTCTAATGTTAAATAATGTTAAAAGCGTGTGTGCAGTTTACCAATCTGTCCACATGGATTGTAAAACCGTGCACACAGTTTATTTTTATTTTCAAGGATCTTAGGGGGGCTCCTTAGAAAAAGTCGCTTGGTTTGGGCTTGTTTTCACAGGCCTGATTGCTTATTTGTCTCGCAAGATCTGGCAACACTGGCTGTGGCAAGCATGGCGTCGAAAAACAAGAACCGTAAGAAATCCAGAGCGGGCAGTAAAGTAACATTTCAGCCTGAAGAAAACGACATGGAGGCTGAAAACAGCGGCGGAGAGGAAGATGGAGATCCGGAAAATGATGGAGGTGAAGACAGAGGGAAGAAAGAAGAGGAAGAGTTCAGTCTGGACAAAGTTTTACGGCTGGGAGGAACACAGGTGAGTTTTTATTTTAGATAAAACCTCTTCACAGACAGACCCGCACCTGGTTTACTTGTTACTGACAGTGGTGGAAAGTACATTCACTCAAGCTGCGTTACTGTACTTCAGTATTCATTTCATATACTGGAGTATTTTATATACTATATACCTGCAAAACATATTCACTTTATAAAATATGTGTTAAAAATTAAACTACCGAACAGTTTACACAAGTAGCTGAAGCGATTAATCGATTAATCATATCAGTCTGGTGTACACTGTTAACATACATTACACCTAATCACTATGCTGCTATTAATCTCCAACACTTTCCATATGTTCTTGTATAGTATTACTATTTTTATTCTATTATTTAAGTCTATTATTTGACTCTTTCTAACTGGGTGTCTAACTGCATGTCAATCACTGTTCATGCACACGCATTCATTCTCCCTTGTGGAGGGAGGGACATAGGACACCGTTTTGGGTCGATGTTCAAATTTTGGGGTCCTGGATCTTCACAATCCTACTTACAGCACCTTTAAGGTCAGGTAACAAACCAAATTAGTAAAACTCCATTATCATGTTTCATCACTTATAAATGAGTTAAAATTATTAAATAACTGAGCTTGGTTGAACCATCACTAAGTCACTAGTCCACATTCACAACCTTCCACTTCTGGGATTGCTCCGTTGCCGGTGGAGATTCTGCCGGATGTCCCTCATTTAGGCCCGATGTCCGTCCCCGTCCTCTTCCTTTGTGTTGGCGTTCTAACCTCTGGTGGATCTATGAGGACTATGGTTACCTGGTCCTCAGATCTCTGCAGGGTAAATCCAGACCGCTAGCTAGACCATCTGTCCAATCTGAGTTTTCTGTTGCACTACGTACACATGTTCCACGAAACAAGATCCTCCCCAAGGGTATTTTGCAGAGGCACCGTGGCTCCGTATGGTGCTGCCTAAACAATTTTGATTGGTTAAAATAAACGCCAATAAACCAGAGCCCGTTTACTCCCATCCTGGAATGCTGTGTTTGCTAGCCAGACCCTCCTCTGCAGTGTTGTGAAAGAAGGTCTGTAGCTGCCAACACAGTTTACTGTGTTTTACTGGCGGCCTCGTGGTTTATTCAATACAATTGAATGCCCCCCCCCCCCGCTAGCGTCTTCTCTTAATCTCGATGATCCCTGAAAAGAATTTTTTTACAGTGTTTTGTAGTTAAAGTTTGATTTTAGCATCACTTTCTGTTGTGTTCACTCAGGAGGGAGAGGAGGAGGAGTTCAAAGACCTCGCTGAAGAGAAAGATGATGATGAAGATGATGAAGAGGCGTTTTGTGGACGCCGACAAACTGGAGGAAGGAGCGAGTTTAGAGACAGAGAAGGCAAAGCCCACTGCATCACATTTTTACATTAAGAGTTTCTCACACAGCGACTTTAAAACATACCTGAAATATGTGGATCGGCAGAGCGTCAAAGAACTCGTGAGCGACAAAGATGCTGAATCCTGAGAGAAGAAAAAAGAGCAACTGACTAAGATAATTAACCCAAGTTTGACTCTTATGTGAAGAAACAGAATCAAAGACATCCCGTGGAAAGCAGGTCCCATACGCTGTACCTGTGGGGACGTCCTCCAGGCGGCGGTACCAGGACACCGGCAGCCCGCCGGCTGTTTCCCGCGGCGGTACGCCGCTCATCCTCGGCGTGCACCTCCTGGCTGCAGCTCCCGGTCAGATTCTGGGCCTGAAGACGACTCAGCACCGGACTCACCTCCACCAGGTGGAGGGACACGGAGGCCGCCCAGCACGGAGCGCAACTGACTGAACACCTAGAGAGAAAAACACAAAGTAAAATCAATACTTCATCATACAGCTGAACACATGTAAAAGTCCCCTCCACGCAAAAATATGCTTTTCTGATGTGTACTGTTTGTCCCCTTTATGCCTGTCCTTAACTATACTGAATTGTGAGGTTTTTACATTCCTCTCAAAGGTGGAGAGGTCTGTGCATTTCTCTCTGAAACCACCTATACAGAAAATAGAAAAGAAAATAGACTAATTAACCCGTTTAATCGCTACGGATCGCTCCGCTTCCCAGGATTGCGCTAGTGGGCTTGCTCTCGCACAATCTCTTATTTTATGAAAATAGTTTCTGAAAACACATTAAGAGAGAAATAAGCCGTGCAGTTTTCAGATCAACAACTGTCAGTTTCAGGGTCCGTAAACCTTTTCCAAGGTCAAATCCAAGCACTTTTCAAGCAGTTTCAGGGTCCATTTTAAAGCTTTTCCAGCACCTTACACCACCGTAAATTACATAGCAATGCATAGTCAAAATTATTTAGTGTTTTTGTCACATTTAAAGACATAATGCTATGAACAGCCAAAATTGTGTTTCGTAATAACAGAAGGATCAAAGTTTTATTTTCAAAATATATCACTGTCTAAGTAGACTTTGCTTGCTATTGAACCTTTGAACAGAAACATTTGACAGGCCTTGGTTTTGGGACCCATTCTTGATATATACAAGGTTTGATCCAAATCTGAGACAGTAACAACAACCTGCAATTCCATTTTAACCCAGAAGACTGACAGTGCACAGGCACCTGCCTGAAAAATAGCCTATATTAGTTAAAAAAATGTATTTCATTGCCAAGACATATCCATGTATCTAACAGAGTAGTGTAAATATTATTTAATAATAATAATAATAATAAATAAATAAATAAATATTATATGAGGCCATCCTCAACCTTACAGTGGGCTACTAGCTAGTAATGTTCACTCAGTGTTTTGTTGTTAAACTGTGTAAAAGAAGCGGTGCCGTTAAATCACCGGTTTCAGGTATGCGTGGTACCGTCTGGATGGTTTTAATATTTCATAAAGTGTTGTTTCTGCCATATTTTATAATCATCAGAAATCATTACATTCATGCTGTATATTCAAACATAAACTGGTGTCCCATAGCAACAATAGAATGGAATAGAATCAATAACCATCTGGATTGAAAACATAGGAATACATGTTGTGGTCGTCATAACAACACATTGAATACTAGAACCCAACTTTGTTCTGACATTCACTCAAACAGCAGTTTGTAGCAGAAAGTCATTTGTGACAATCCAAAGGTGCATATTGCAACGAAAAGAACGATAGAAAACATGGACTTCAACTCCAGAGAGACCAGTTTCTACCTCAGTTACCTTGAAGAACAAGTACGGTGTGAGCTGAAGGACAGCGAGGCGACGCTCACCCACTGTGACTCTGAGGGAGAGTTCACCTGATCATCCGGGAGGACTTGCTGGCCGATTTCCTTGATCAGCTCCAACAACAGAGAGAGGGCAGCAGTTGGAGCCATGAGAAAGAGCTGATGCAGAGGGAGATGGGTGAGTTGAAAGTTAAGCTTGCTGAACGTGTCCTCTCTCCAACTAGGAAACAGAGCAGCTGAAAACCCAGTTGGTCAAAACCAACAACAGGCTGCGAAAAGCCCAGAAGGATCTGGACCTGCAGTTCTTCCTTTGTGAAGACCTGAAGGTCGAATTGGAGCAGATCAAGGGAGAGAAGGAGGCCCTGAAAAAGGAAGTGGAGACTCAGAAGATCGAGCTTCATAAAGAGAGACAGGCGCTCAAGGTAAGTAGGTCCAACGTGGAGTTAGAGTTGGAGAGCGTTCTGGAGAGGGAGAAGGCTCAAGCTCAGGAGCTGAAGAACAACTTGAGCAAGATGGAGGAAGCTCTCCGAGAACAGGAGAAGGAGGCAAAGGAGAATCTGGAAAGATCCCAGGCTTCCCATAGAGCCCAGCTGGATGAGGCTCTGGCTCAACATGTCCCCTCACCACCCGGGAAAACAGAGTCTCTGAAAACCCAGCTGGTCAAAACCAGCAACAGGCTGCGAAAAGCCCAGAAGGATCTGGACCTGCAGTTCTTCATTTCTGAAGACCTGAAGGTCGAATTGGAGCAGATCAAGGGAGAGAAGGAGGCCCTGAAAAGGAAGTGGAGACTCAGAAGATCGAGCTTCATAAAGAGAGACAGGCGCTCAAGGTAAGTAGGACCAACGTGGAGTTAGAGCTGGATGAGGCTCTGGCTCAACGTGTCCCCTCACCACCGGGCCGAGTATCTGAAAACCCAGCTGGGAAAAATCTGCAACAGGCTGCGAAAAGCCGAAAAAGATCTGGGCCTGCAGTGTTTCATTACCGAAGACCTGAAAGTTGAATTAAAGCAGGTTAAGGGAGAAGCAGGCCCTTAACAATATTGTGGCGACTCAGAAGTTGCAGCTTCGTAAACAAAGACAGACGCTCAAGGTAGGTAAGACCAACGTGGAGTTAGAGTTGGAGAGCTTCCTGGAGATGGAGAGGGCCCGAGCTCAGGAGCTGAAGGACAATTTGAGCAAGATGGAGGAAGCTCTCAGAGAACAAGAGGAGGAGGCAAAGGAGATACTGGTAAGGTCCCAGGCTTCCCATAGAGCCCAGCTGGAGATGCAGGACCAAAGCAACAAGAACCTCGTGGCTGCTCTTGGAAAGAAGTGTGAACATCAGGTGGAGAGCGAGCTCGTCCTGTGGCAGCAGGAGAAAACCTTGCTGCTGGAGGAGAGCGAGAAAACAAGAGCCTCCCACGTGGCTCAGATTGAGGAGCAGAGCTTTGAGAGTGACTGCCTCCTGGCCGCTCTGAAGAAGACTGAGCAGCAGCTGGAGAGTGATCTCAACCAGTGGAAAGAGGACAAGGCATCCCTCCTTCAGGCCACAGAAAGCCTGAAGCTAACTCAGCAAGAAAAAGAGCAGGAGTGGGAGAGGACGGAGAGCAGCTTGAGGTCCCAGCTGATTGATCTTCAGAGCCAGATCATTCAAAAGCCGAAGAAGAAGAAGTGGTACAAAAGGCTTCTGCCTGGCTGAAAATGCATTTGTACTGGCTCTGGTTTCTGTGTGGGTGTGTGGGTCTGTGTGTGTGTGTGTGTGTGGGTCTGTGTGTGTGTGTCTGTGTGTGGGTCTGTGTGTGTGTGTGTGTGTGTGTGTGTGTCTGTGTGTGTGTGTGGGTCTGTGTGTGTGTCTGTGTGTGTGGGTCTGTGTGTGTGTGTGTGTCTGTGTGGGTCTGTGTGTGTGTGTGTCTGTGTGTGTGTGTGTGTGTGTGGGTGTCTGTGTGTGTGTTTGGTGGCTGTGTGTGTGTGTGTGTGTGTGTGTGTGTCTGTGTGTGGGTCTGTGTGTGTGTGTGTGTGTGTCTGTGTGTGTGTCTGTGTGTGTGGGTCTGTGTGTGTGTGGGTCTGTGTGTGTGTGTGTGTGTGTGTGTGTGTGTGTGTGTGTGTGTGTGTGGGTCTGTGTGTGTGTGTCTGTGTGTTTGGGTCTGTGTGTGTGTGTGTGTTTGGGTCTGTGTGTGTGTGTGTTTGGGTCTGTGTGTGTGTGTGTGTTGTGTTTGGTCTGTGTGTGTGTCGTGTGTTTGGGTCTGTGTGTGTGTGTGTGTGGGTCTGTGTGTGTGTGTGTGTGTGGGTCTGTGTGTGTGTGTCTGGGTCTGTGTGTGTTTGGGTCTGTGTGTGTGTGTCTGTGTGGGTCTGTGTGTGTGTGCATGCGGGTCTGTGTGTGTGTGCATGCGTGTGAGTGTGGGTATGTCTGTCCGTCTGTGTGTTTGGCTGGCTCGGTGTGTGTATCTGTATGCGTGTGTGTGTGTGTGTGTGTGTGTGTGTGTGTGTGTGTGTGTGTGTGTGGGTCTGTGTGTGTGTGGGTCTGTGTGTGTGTGTGGGTGTGTGTGTGTGTGTGTGTGGTCTGTGTGTGTGGGTCTGTGTGTGTGTGTGTGTCTGTGTGTGTGTGTGTGTGGGTCTGTGTGTGTGTGTGGGTCTGTGTGTGTGTGTGTGTGGGTCTGTGTGTGTGTCGTGTGTTTGGGTCTGTGTGTGTGTGTGTGTGGGTCTGTGTGTGTGTGGTCTGTGTGTGTGGTCTGTGTGTGTGTGTGTCTGTCTGTGTGTGTCTGTGTGTGTGTGTCTGTGTCTGTGTGTGTGTGCATGCGTCTGTGTGTGTGCATGCGTGTGAGTGTGGGTATGTCTGTCCGTCTGTGTGTTTGGCTGGCTCGGTGTGTGTATCTGTATGCTGTGTGTGTGTGTGTGTGTGTGTGTGTGTGTGTGTGTGTGTGTGTGTGTGTGTGTGTGTGTGTGCGTTTGCTCGCAGGGCGTGTGATGCATCAGTGCAGTAGTGTTGGAGTAGTTAGTGCTTGTAGTTAGCATGTAGCATGTAGCATGCTGCTTCTGCTCGCCACTCTCTGCTTCCAGCTACTGCGGACAGCCCTTTGTTTTCAGGGCGGAAAGAGGAGCCGAGTGTGTCGCCTCCTCTACCGGTACATAGCCTCTCCACTGCCAAGACCTCGTACACCCTCCCCGTGGCACACATGGTAACTGGTCCTCGTGGTTCCAGGCTAAGTTGTACAGGATCTCGGAGCAGCAGTGGGCCCCAGAGACGCGGCATGCAGGTCCATCGGCGAGTGGAAACGCCCTGATGCCCGTCAACCACTGTCCCAGCTATGGGTAAATAGCCCCAGCTATGGGTAAATAGCCCCAGCTATGGGTAAATAGTGAAGACCCCCAACAGCAGTGCAGGCGGAAGATGTTGGTGTGAGAACCACCACAACGTCTGGGAAGGAGGAAGAAGGCAACCCCACAGCCACGTGGGTTAACTCGGGAGGGTACAGCAGCTAGGGAGCGAACCCTGTGGCGATGTGAGAAAACTGAAATTATTCCTCACGACTATATAATAACTACTGCATACACACAAACACTAGCTATACAAATGATGTCATGTCTGTTGGTGTGCCGGCCCTGGGCCTGTCCTACATGTGTACTGTGGTTTGTCTTGTTAACTTGCAGGTGCAGCGGAGGCGATGATGAGACGACTGTGATCACCGGGCCGGTCCTCCCAGACTATTTAACCCCTTCCCGAGACCGGGCGGCATCCTCCCGAAGGCGCTCCAACATGTTTTCTCTCTGTTAACTACTGACAACATGCAGCTCACATTCTCCGTTACATCCATCCACCTTCATTCGTCACTGATACTGACAATCACACCTCACGTGCTCGTTTGCATCATTATTTAATAAATGTCACTTTATTATTGTTACGTTGCTGTGCATCTCCGTCTTTTGTTTGGTCGTAACAGGTTAAGGGCTCGTTTGCCGTGAGTACAAAACCAGGACCGTGTTTGTGGTTTTCTTTAATTAATCCTAGTTAGTTTGCTGTTATAATAATAATAATAATAATAATAATGTTGTAATGTATAATGTTGTAATTTGGTTTAGTTGAGCTGGTCTATTGTTGTTTAAATGTTAAGTTGCACTACCGTCATGTGTGATATAGTTTGATGTATAAATTAGGGGCAAATGCTCATTTGCATCCTAAACCCAACAATTATTTAATTATTGTTAATTATAATATACTAAATATAGGTTTTTGTCTGGAGATACATGTTGGTCATCCAAAGAAAATAATTAAACAACACGGGAGCATTTCTTTCAGGGCCATTTTACAGGTTTACTACGAGTCTTACGTAGCTTTGGACTTTAAGACAAAACAGGTTGATTTAGGGTCACAGAGCCTTTCAAACAACGTTTTATGAAGAAGAAATGCTTTGGAATATACACTGGTTATTGTCAAATCAGCTACAAACTTGAATTATTTGGTAAATATCAATTATCAGTATACTTCTTTGTTTTGGGAATAATCAATAACTCCTATGATTTGGAGTTTAAAAGATTTTAGACAGATTTTGAGAGGCCGGACGCTCCTCGTGTGCATAAAGTTGCCGGATTCAACTTTTAACCGAATGGGAAGCTTAGAAATGATGCTGACGACGGACACGTACCAGAACTTTCTGAAGTCTCCACCCCCCATCAAACTTCTAATGTATTTGAAAACTTCTGACTTCTCAGATCCTGCTGCTGTAGTAATTAAAGTCCGTACTCTGAGGACGTCGCTGTGCGATCCTTTCCCAGGTCCGAGCTCGACCGGCTGCAGCTGTTTGGGTCGACGGCTCCCATCCACTCGCTGACGATCCACACGCCGAGCAGCTGGAACACACAGAAACACACCTTCAAACAACTAGAACAGCACGACGAGATGCTCTCACAACTTCTCTTATGTAACTGAGTAGAAATGTGCGGCTTCCTATTAGCTTTCCTGCTAATAGATGTAGAACTTTCTTACATGGGTGATTTTCAGGATGCACATGGCTAAAATAGACCAATTAACCAGTTAAGTGATTTATGGTCGGCGGCGGCTCCGCAGAGCTTTCGCCGTGGCCTACGTAAGTGGCGGAAGTTTATACTTGTGCGCTGGTGTGTGTCTCTGTCTGTCTCTCTCTCTCTTAAGAGAAAAGCAGAGCCGGTTAGTGTGTGGCTCGATGGTGTCAGTTTTTAGGTTTTCCACGTTGAGACGACTTGTAGTAAAGTAGCTGTAGACGAGATGGGTTGAGTACAGATGTAGAAAACAAAACATTTCATCTTAAATTAACTCCTGTAATAAACTGAGAGACATGTCAGACTTGTTGTCTTTCCTGTTAAGGTGGATTTTTTCTAGCCTCACTTCTCCGAAGATCTGACTGATTTCTGGTGACGTGATGAAATCTCCGTCCGGTCCCAGCATGTTGTTCCTCACGTAGTAACCCTGAAAGAGAACGAGGGACGATGAGCAGCGGCAGAGGGTCAAAAAGGTTCATATAAAAGGAACAGTTCAACCTTTGTGTGGTCTTCAATCCGGCCATGTCCTCTCGGGTCAAAACACTTTTTCAATGACTTAGACACTGTTTTTAACATTTGACGCATTTTTCACTTCCATTAACACCAACTTTGAACCACTATAGTTTCATTTTTAGAATTCATGGTCAATAAACCTTGTGTATATGAAGTTATACCTAACTTTTCAGTTTAAAAGCTGAATTTAGGAATAACTTTGACTAATATTAGAGGAGCGTATGTTGATGGATAATCAGAGACTGGTGTACAGTAGAGTTGGGCGGTATCCAAATTTTGATACCGTCAAACCTCCCTATTTTACATTTTGTACACAGTATCACTTGACTAATTAAAAATGATGACGTGAGGCTCAGACGGTGTCACCAAACCGTTGGCTTGTGCCTAAAGAGTTCAGAAACTGAATATCAAACTAACACTGAAACACCTCCCCAGATTTTAAGGGTGACTGATTTCCACTCACTGTCACTGGGTTGGTGAGCACCTCTCTCATGTACTCCGCCACGGAATCGGACCTGTGGCTTTTATTTTAGTGGTCAGGTGTCGCAGCATGGAGCGTTGGGGCTTTTCCTCGCCGGTTGGAGGGCTGCAGAAGAGTCTGGTCTGAGCTGCTCGCCATTGCACTGTCACACACAAACATAACAAATAGATATCTAATAAAGAACTTTTCCTGAATGACACGACCAGCAATTTACAAACATGGATGGTTTAAAAATGACTTTTTAAGGTTGTTTGGTGCAAATGCCTAACCCAGATAGATAGATAGATAGATAGATAGATAGATAGATAGATAGATGCCAGAATACCTACTCAAACTTGAAAAACAATGAACACTTAAATATATTATATACAGTACATTGATTACTCAACAATAAGCAAATAATAAGGCATGCACGCAAGAAACAGACCAACAAAACAGGCATTACATGTGAAACATGTCAAATAATTGTCGTCCAATATTGCATAAAACATGCAAATATCACATCACATGTAGGTTTCACAGAATGACGGAGTTCCGTTATAATAAGAAGAAATAATTTTATAATAAAGTGTAAATAAAAAGTGTTGATTAGATCATCACCTGCTGTTGATGGACGACTGAAGACTCTGCTGGTTAGAAGCTGTGTTTTCACACAAAAACAAGCCCTCATTCTACTGTTTATATCCGTCTAAATACAACTAAGACACTGTTTTATAGCTAAGTTAAGTGATAGTTGGCTTGGTAGCATTATTAGACAAGACACGTGTAATTAAATGTAACTTCAACACATGGACCAACTCTCAGCTCACTGACAGTTAGCTAGCTGTTAGCCGTTGAGCTTTAGCCACGTTAGCTACAAGTAACGTTACGTTAACGGTCGAATACAAACGGAACCACAGCCGGAAATAACGTTTTAGTTTCGGGTACAAATGATAAACATATACATTTGTTCATTTGTGTCTGTCAGTCGTTTACAATAGCTTAAAACAACAAAGTCCTTGTGTAAGAGTGATATGCTAACAGACTGGTGAGGGTCATGCAAAGCGCAATAAATATAACATCCGGCTATTCTTTCACAATAAAACATTTTCCTATAAGTATTTTGTAGTGCAATTGAAAACTGAATGTATAGTTTTTTTCAAATTGATTTAAAACAAATCTTAGTTTACTTGATTTGTGTGTGTATTCACTTTTGTTTGTGGGTTAATTTATTCAATTAGCCAACATAGGAAATTAGGCCAAAGGAACTTAGACCATAGCTAGGATTTTGGAAATAATATCGTCATCAGCAGGACTACTGTATTTTAAAAAAGAAAAGTCACATTGTATTTACTCCTTAAATAATTTATTTATTTTACATCTTTCAGCTAAGAGATGCTCCACTTCAGTATTACCTGTTGTATTTTTAAAATATTTTTATTTTGTTTCCTGTATCATCAAGTCGAAAAATGGTGAGCTTGATACTTCCAAGAACGACAAACAAAAGAAAACATTGTGATTGGTTTTGGGGAAATCACTGATTGCTGTTTTCGTTAAAAATGTCCATAAACCATATTAAAAGGACATTAATATTTTTGTTACATTGCCCTACTCATATTTATTTTAATAAAAAACTAACTGATAAAAAATACTTGAGTTTTACATGTCCGGAAGCCGAAAGGACGTCGTTTTCCACATCCGGTCACGTTCTCCTCATGCTGTGGCCAGTGTTGCCAAGTCCGCTTATTCTAAGCGACTTTGGGCTTGTTTTTGTAAAGTCGCTTACAAATATTGGTAGTCGCGGGTTGCGGTTTTCTTGGGCTTGTTACTAAAGTGTAGTTGCTTATTTGGGCTTGTTCCCAGCTCCATAATAAGTTGTCAAGCAGATATTTTCTATATGTTATTTAAACGTAGGAGTTTGTCTTGCCTGTTCCCTCAGTCCCGCCCCTTTCCCCATACTCACTGGAGACAACAGAGTTATTTCCCGCCCACTTCCTACTTCTAATTGGCTCTGACCCAGATGGCAACGAGTACTAGCCAATCAGAGGCAGAGCAGGGCAATCTGTTTTTTCTGGTTAGGAAAATGCGCGAGTAGCGACTGATGGTGACTGGACTGTAGGAGAGTTTTTGGAGGAATAAATGCCCGGGATAAAGTGGGTGAAATACGGGAAGAAATATAACAAAGACTGGGAGAAAGAGAAAGGAGTAAAAGAATGGATTCAACTTGTCGTGGGGAACAACTCAAAATCACTGTGAAGTGAAAGTGTGTATTTGATATCCCATCAGTTTTCTAATGTTAAATAATGTTAAAAGCGTGTGTGCAGTTTACCAATCTGTCCACATGGATTGTAAAACCGTGCACACAGTTTATTTTTATTTTCAAGGATCTTAGGGGGGCTCCTTAGAAAAAGTCGCTTGGTTTGGGCTTGTTTTCACAGGCCTGATTGCTTATTTGTCTCGCAAGATCAACTGGCTGTGGCAAGCATGGCGTCGAAAAACAAGAACCGTAAGAAATCCAGAGCGGGCAGTAAAGTAACATTTCAGCCTGAAGAAAACGACATGGAGGCTGAAAACAGCGGCGGAGAGGAAGATGGAGATCCGGAAAATGATGGAGGTGAAGACAGAGGGAAGAAAGAAGAGGAAGAGTTCAGTCTGGACAAAGTTTACGGCTGGGAGGAACACAGGTGAGTTTTTATTTTAGATAAAACCTCTTCACAGACAGACCCGCTGGTTTACTTGTTACTGACAGTGGTGGAAAGTACATTCACTCAAGCTGCGTTACTGTACTTCAGTATTCATTTCATATACTGGAGTATTTTATATACTATATACCTGCAAAACATATTCACTTTATAAAATATGTGTTAAAAATTAAACTACCGAACAGTTTACACAAGTAGCTGAAACGATTAATCGATTAATCATATCAGTCTGGTGTACACTGTTAACATACATTACACCTAATCACTATGCTGCTATTAATCTCCAACACTTTCCATATGTTCTTGTATAGTATTACTATTTTTATTCTATTATTTAAGTCTATTATTTGACTCTTTCTAACTGGGTGTCTAACTGCATGTCAATCACTGTTCATGCACACGCATTCATTCTCCCTTGTGGAGGGAGGGACATAGGACACCGTTTTGGGTCGATGTTCAAATTTTGGGGTCCTGGATCTTCACAATCCTACTTACAGCACCTTTAAGGTCAGGTAACAAACCAAATTAGTAAAACTCCATTATCATGTTTCATCACTTATAAATGAGTTAAAATTATTAAATAACTGAGCTTGGTTGAACCATCACTAAGTCACTAGTCCACATTCACAACCTTCCACTTCTGGGATTGCTCCGTTGCCGTGGAGATTCTGCCGGATGTCCCTCATTTAGGCCCGATGTCCGTCCCCGTCCTCTTCCTTTGTGTTGGCGTTCTAACCTCTGGTGGATCTATGAGGACTATGGTTACCTGGTCCTCAGATCTCTGCAGGGTAAATCCAGACCGCTAGCTAGACCATCTGTCCAATCTGAGTTTTCTGTTGCACTACGTACACATGTTCCACCGAAACAAGATCCTCCCCAAGGGTATTTTGCAGAGGCACCGTGGCTCCGTATGGTGCTGCCTAAACAATTTTGATTGGTTAAAATAAACGCCAATAAACCAGAGCCCGTTTTACTCCCATCCTGGAATGCTGTGTTTGCTAGCCAGACCCTCCTCTGCAGTGTTGTGAAAGAAGGTCTGTAGCTGCCAACACAGTTTACTGTGTTTTACTGGCGGCCTCGTGGTTTATTCAATACAATTGAATGCCCCCCCCCCCCGCTAGCGTCTTCTCTTAATCTCGATGATCCCTGAAAAGAATTTTTTACAGTGTTTTGTAGTTAAAGTTTGATTTTAGCATCACTTTCTGTTGTGTTCACTCAGGAGGGAGAGGAGGAGGAGTTCAAAGACCTCGCTGAAGAGAAAGATGATGATGATGAAGATGATGAAGAGGAGCGTTTTGTGGACGCCGACAAACTGGAGGAAGGAGCGAGTTTAGAGACAGAGAAGGCAAAGCCCACTGCATCACATTTTTACATTAAGAGTTTCTCACACAGCGACTTTAAAACATACCTGAAATATGTGGATCGGCAGAGCGTCAAAGAACTCGTGGCGACAAAGATGCTGAATCCTGAGAGAAGAAAAAAAGAGCAACTGACTAAGATAATTAACCCAAGTTTGACTCTTATGTGAAGAAACAGAATCAAAGACATCCCGTGGAAAGCAGGTCCCATACGCTGTACCTGTGGGGACGTCCTCCAGGCGGCGGTACCAGGACACCGGCAGCCCGCCGGCTGTTTCCCAGCGGCGACGCGCGCTCATCCTCGGCGTGCACCTCCTGGCTGCAGCTCCCGGTCAGATTCTGGGCCTGAAGACGACTCAGCACCGGACTCACCTCCACCAGGTGGAGGGACACGGAGCCCCGCCCAGCACGGAGCGCAACTGACTGAACACCTAGAGAAGAACACAAAGTAAAATCAATACTTCATCATACAGCTGAACACATGTAAAAGTCCCCCTCCACGCAAAAATATGCTTTTCTGATGTGTACTGTTTGTCCCCTTTATGCCTGTCCTTAACTATACTGAATTGTGAGGTTTTTTACATTCCTCTCTCAAAGGTGGAGAGGTCTGTGCATTTCTCTCTGAAACCACCTATACAGAAAATAGAAAAGAAAATAGACTAATTAACCCGTTTAATCGCTACGGATCGCTCCGCTTCCCAGGATTGCGCGCTAGTGGGGCTTGCTCTCGCACAATCTCTTATTTTATGAAAATAGTTTCTGAAAACACATTAAGAGAGAAATAAGCCGTGCAGTTTTCAGATCAACAACTGTCAGTTTCAGGGTCCGTAAACCTTTTCCAAGGTCAAATCCAAGCACTTTTCAAGCAGTTTCAGGGTCCATTTTAAAGCTTTTTCCAGCACCTTACACCACCGTAAATTACATAGCAATGCATAGTCAAAATTATTTAGTGTTTTTGTCACATTTAAAGACATAATGCTATGAACAGCCAAAATTGTGTTTCGTAATAACAGAAGGATCAAAGTTTTATTTTCAAAATATATCACTGTCTAAGTAGACTTTGCTTGCTATTGAACCTTTGAACAGAAACATTTGACAGGCCTTGGTTTTGGGACCCATTCTTGATATATACAAGGTTTGATCCAAATCTGAGACAGTAACAACAACCTGCAATTCCATTTTAACCCAGAAGACTGACAGTGCACAGGCACCTGCCTGAAAAATAGCCTATATTAGTTAAAAAAATGTATTTCATTGCCAAGACATATCCATGTATCTAACAGAGTAGTGTAAATATTATTTAATAATAATAATAATAATAAATAAATAAATATTATATGAGGCCATCCTCAACCTTACAGTGGGCTACTAGCTAGTAATGTTCACTCAGTGTTTTGTTGTTAAACTGTGTAAAAAGAGCGGTGCCGTTAAATCACCGGTTTCAGGTACGTACGGTACCGTCTGGATGGTTTTAATATTTCATAAAGTGTTGTTTCTGCCATATTTTATAATCATCAGAAATCATTACATTCATGCTGTATATTCAAACATAAACTGGTGTCCCATAGCAACAATAGAATGGAATAGAATCAATAACCATCTGGATTGAAAACATAGGAATACATGTTGTGGTCGTCATAACAACACATTGAATACTAGAACCCAACTTTGTTCTGACATTCACTCAAACAGCAGTTTGTAGCAGAAAGTCATTTGTGACAATCCAAAGGTGCATATTGCAACGAGAAAGAACGATAGAAAACATGGACTTCAACTCCAGAGAGACCAGTTTCTACCTCAGTTACCTTGAAGAACAAGTACGGTGTGAGCTGAAGGACAGCGAGGCGACGCTCACCCACTGTGACTCTGAGGGGAGAGTTCACCTGATCATCCGGGAGGACTTGCTGGCCGATTTCCTTGATCAGCTCCAACAACAGAGAGAGGCAGCAGTTGGAGCCATGAGAAAGAGCTGATGCAGAGGGAGATGGGTGAGTTGAAAGTTAAGCTTGCTGAACGTGTCCTCTCTCCAACTAGGGAAACAGAGCAGCTGAAAACCCAGTTGGTCAAAACCAACAACAGGCTGCGAAAAGCCCAGAAGGATCTGGACCTGCAGTTCTTCCTTTGTGAAGACCTGAAGGTCGAATTGGAGCAGATCAAGGGAGAGAAGGAGGCCCTGAAAAAGGAAGTGGAGACTCAGAAGATCGAGCTTCATAAAGAGAGACAGGCGCTCAAGGTAAGTAGGTCCAACGTGGAGTTAGAGTTGGAGAGCGTTCTGGAGAGGGAGAAGGCTCAAGCTCAGGAGCTGAAGAACAACTTGAGCAAGATGGAGGAAGCTCTCCGAGAACAGGAGAAGGAGGCAAAGGAGAATCTGGAAAGATCCCAGGCTTCCCATAGAGCCCAGCTGGATGAGGCTCTGGCTCAACATGTCCCCTCACCACCCGGGAAAACAGAGTCTCTGAAAACCCAGCTGGTCAAAACCAGCAACAGGCTGCGAAAAGCCCAGAAGGATCTGGACCTGCAGTTCTTCATTTCTGAAGACCTGAAGGTCGAATTGGAGCAGATCAAGGGAGAGAAGGAGGCCCTGAAAAAGGAAGTGGAGACTCAGAAGATCGAGCTTCATAAAGAGAGACAGGCGCTCAAGGTAAGTAGGACCAACGTGGAGTTAGAGCTGGATGAGGCTCTGGCTCAACGTGTCCCCTCACCACCCGGGGAAACCGAGTATCTGAAAACCCAGCTGGGAAAAATCTGCAACAGGCTGCGAAAAGCCGAAAAGATCTGGGCCTGCAGTGTTTCATTACCGAAGACCTGAAAGTTGAATTAAAGCAGGTTAAGGGAGAGAAGCAGGCCCTTAACAATATTGTGGCGACTCAGAAGTTGCAGCTTCGTAAACAAAGACAGACGCTCAAGGTAGGTAAGACCAACGTGGAGTTAGAGTTGGAGAGCTTCCTGGAGATGGAGAGGGCCCGAGCTCAGGAGCTGAAGGACAATTTGAGCAAGATGGAGGAAGCTCTCAGAGAACAAGAGGAGGAGGCAAAGGAGATACTGGTAAGGTCCCAGGCTTCCCATAGAGCCCAGCTGGAGATGCAGGACCAAAGCAACAAGAACCTCGTGGCTGCTCTTGGAAAGAAGTGTGAACATCAGGTGGAGAGCGAGCTCGTCCTGTGGCAGCAGGAGAAAACCTTGCTGCTGGAGGAGAGCGAGAAAACAAGAGCCTCCCACGTGGCTCAGATTGAGGAGCAGAGCTTTGAGAGTGACTGCCTCCTGGCCGCTCTGAAGAAGACTGAGCAGCAGCTGGAGAGTGATCTCAACCAGTGGAAAGAGGACAAGGCATCCCTCCTTCAGGCCACAGAAAGCCTGAAGCTAACTCAGCAAGAAAAAGAGCAGGAGTGGGAGAGGACGGAGAGCAGCTTGAGGTCCCAGCTGATTGATCTTCAGAGCCAGATCATTCAAAAGCCGAAGAAGAAGAAGTGGTACAAAAGGCTTCTGCCTGGCTGAAAATGCATTTGTACTGGCTCTGGTTTTCTGTGTGGGTGTGTGGGTCTGTGTGTGTGTGTGTGTGTGTGGGTCTGTGTGTGTGTGGGTGTGTGTGTGTGTGTGTCTGTGTGTGGGTCTGTGTGTGTGTGTGTGTGTCTGTGTGTGGGTCTGTGTGTCTGTGTGTGGGTCTGTGTGTGTGTGGTCTGTGGGTCTGTGTGTGTGTGTGTGGGTGTGTGTGTGTGTGTGTGTGGGTCTGTGTGTGTGTGGTCTGTGTGTGTGTGTGTGTGTGTGTGGGTCTGTGTGTGTGTGTGGGTCTGTGTGTGTGTGGGTCTGTGTGTGTGTGTGTGTGTCTGTCTGTGTGTGTCTGTGTGTGTGTGGGTCTGTGTGTGTGTCTGTGTGTGTGTGTGTGTCTGTGTGTGTGTGTGTGTGTGTGTCTGTGTGTGTGTGTGTGTGTGTCTGTGTGTGTGTGTGTGTGTGTGTCTGTGTGGGTCTGTGTGTGTGTGTGTGTGTGTGTGTCTGTGTGTGTGTCTGTGTGTGTGTGTGGGTCTGTGTGTTTGGGTCTGTGTGTGTGTGTGTGTGTGTCTGTGTGTGTGTGTGTGGGTCTGTGTGTGTGTGTGTGTGTGTGTGTGTGTGTCTGTCTGTGTGTGTGTGTGGGTCTGTGTGTGTGTCTGTGTGTGTGTCTGTGTGTTTGGGTCTGTGTGTGTGTGTGGGTCTGTGTGTGTGTGTTTGGGTCTGTGTGTGTGTGTGTGTCTGTGTGTGTTTGGGTCTGTGTGTGTGTGTCTGTGTGGGTCTGTGTGTGTGTGCATGCGGGTCTGTGTGTGTGTGTCTGTGTGTGTGTGCATGCGTGTGAGTGTGGGTATGTCTGTCCGTCTGTGTGTTTGGCTGGCTCGGTGTGTATCTGTATGCGTGTGTGTGTATCTGTGTGTGTGTGTGTGTGTGTGTGTGTGTGTGTGTGTGTGTGTGTGTGTGTGTGTGTGTGTCTGTGTGTGTGTGTGTGCTGTGTGTGCTGTGTGTGTGTGGGTCTGTGTGTCTGTGTGTGTGTGTGTGTATGTGTGTGTGCTGTGTGTGTATGCTGTGTGTGTCTGTGTGTGTGTCTGTGTGTGTGTGTGTGTGTAGTCTGTGTGTCTGTGTGTTTGGGTCTGTGTGTGTGTCGTGTGTGCTGTGTGTGTGTGCTGTGTGCATGTGTCTGGGTCTGTGTGTAGGTCTGTGTCTGTGTGTGTGCTGTGTGCTGTGCATGCTCTGTGTGTGTGCATGCGTGTGAGTGTGTATGTCTGTCCGTCTGTGTGTTCTGGCTCAGTGTGTGTATCTGTATGCTGTGTGTGTATCTGTGTGTGTGTGTGTGTGTGTGTGTGTGTGCAGCTCGCAGGGCGTGTGATGCATCAGTGCAGTAGTGTTGGAGTAGTTAGTGCTTAGTTAGCATGTAGCATGTAGCATGCTGCTTCTGCTCGCCTCTCTGCTTCCAGCTACTGCCACGGACCTTTGTTTTCAGGGGCGGAAAGAGGCAGTGTCGCCTCCTCTACAGGTACATAGCCTCTCCGCCAAGACCTCGTACACGCCTCCCGTGGCACACATGGTAACTGGTCCCTCGTGTTTCCAGGCTAAGTTGTACAGGATCTCGGGCAGCAGTGGGCCCCAGAGGCGCGGCATGCAGGTCCATCGGCGAGTGGAAACGCCTGATGCCCGTCAACCACTGTCCCAGCTATGGGTAAATAGCCCCAGCTATGGGTAAATAGCCCCAGCTATGGGTAAATAGTGAAGACCCCCAACAGCAGTGCAGGCGGAAGATGTTGGTGTGAGAACCACCACAACGTCTGGGAAGGAGGAAGAAGGCAACCCCACAGCCACGTGGGTTAACTCGGGAGGGTACAGCAGCTAGGGAGCGAACCCTGTGGCGATGTGAGAAAACTGAAATTATTCCTCACAACTATATAATAACTACTGCATACACACAAACACTAGCTATACAAATGATGTCATGTCTGTTGGTGTGCGGCCCTGGGCCTGTCCTACATGTGTACTGTGGTTTGTCTTGTTAACTTGCAGGTGCAGCGGAGGCGATGATGAGACGACTGTGATCACCGGGCAGTCCTCCCAGACTATTTAACCCCGCCTTCCCGAGACCGGGCGGCCGCATCCTCCCGAAGGCGCTCCAACATGTTTTCTCTCTGTTAACTACTGACAACATGCAGCTCACATTCTCCGTTACATCCATCCACCTTCATTCGTCACTGATACTGACAATCACACCTCACGTGCTCGTTTGCATCATTATTTAATAAATGTCACTTTATTATTACGTTGCTGTGCATCTCCGTCTTTTGTTTGGTCGTAACAGGTTAAGGGCTCGTTTGCCGTGAGTACAAAACCAGGACCGTGTTTGTGGTTTTCTTTAATTAATCCTAGTTAGTTTGCTGTTATAATAATAATAATAATAATAATAATGTTGTAATGTATAATGTTGTAATTTGGTTTAGTTGAGCTGGTCTATTGTTGTTTAAATGTTAAGTTGCACTACCGTCATGTGTGATATAGTTTGATGTATAAATTAGGGGCAAATGCTCATTTGCATCCTAAACCCCAACAATTATTTAATTATTTAATTATAATATACTAAATATAGGTTTTGTCTGGAGATACATGTTGGTCATCCAAAGAAAATAATTAAACAACACGGGAGCATTTCTTTCAGGGCCATTTTACAGGTTTACTACGAGTCTTACGTAGCTTTGGACTTTAAGACAAAACAGGTTGATTTAGGGTCACAGAGCCTTTCAAACAACGTTTTATGAAGAAGAAATGCTTTGGAATATACACTGGTTATTGTCAAATCAGCTACAAACTTGAATTATTTGGTAAATATCAATTATCAGTATACTTCTTTGTTTTGGGAATAATCAATAACTCCTATGATTTGGAGTTTAAAAGATTTTAGACAGATTTTGAGAGGCCGGACGCTCCTCGTGTGCATAAAGTTGCCCGGATTCAACTTTTAACCGAATGGGAAGCTTAGAAATGATGCTGACGACGGACACGTACCAGAACTTTCTGAAGTCTCCACCCCCATCAAACTTCTAATGTATTTGAAAACTTCCTGACTTCTCAGATCCTGCTGCTGTAGTAATTAAAGTCCGTACTCTGAGGACGTCGCTGGCCAGCGATCCTTTCCCAGGTCCGAGCTCGACCGGCTGCAGCTGTTTGGGTCGACCGGCTCCCATCCACTCGCTGACGATCCACACGCCGAGCAGCTGGAACACACAGAAACACACCTTCAAACAACTAGAACAGCACGACGAGATGCTCTCACAACTTCTCTTATGTAACTGAGTAGAAATGTGCGGCTTCCTATTAGCTTTCCTGCTAATAGATGTAGAACTTTCTTACATGGGTGATTTTCAGGATGCACATGGCTAAAATAGACCAATTAACCAGTTAAGTGATTTATGGTCCGGCGGCGGCTCACGCAGAGCTTTCGCCGTGGCCTACGTAAGTGGCCGGAAGTTTATACTTGTGCGCTGGTGTGTGTCTCTGTCTGTCTCTCTCTCTCTCTTAAGAGAAAAGCAGAGCCGGTTAGTGTGTGGCTCGATGGTGTCAGTTTTTAGGTTTTCCACGTTGAGACGACTTGTAGTAAAGTAGCTGTAGACGAGATGGGTTGAGTACAGATGTAGAAAACAAAACATTTCATCTTAAATTAACTCCTGTAATAAACTGAGAGACATGTCAGACTTGTTGTCTTTCCTGTTAAGGTGGATTTTTTTTCTAGCCTCACTTCTCCGAAGATCTGACTGATTTCTGGTGACGTGATGAAATCTCCGTCCGGTCCCAGCATGTTGTTCCTCACGTAGTAACCCTGAAAGAGAACGAGGGACGATGAGCAGCGGCAGAGGGTCAAAAAAGGTTCATATAAAAGGAACAGTTCAACCTTTGTGTGGTCTTCAATCCGGCCATGTCCTCTCGGTCAAAAACACTTTTTCAATGACTTAGACACTGTTTTTTTAACATTTGACGCATTTTTCACTTCCATTAACACCAACTTTGAACCACTATAGTTTCATTTTTAGAATTCATGGTCAATAAACCTTGTGTATATGAAGTTATACCTAACTTTTCAGTTTAAAAGCTGAATTTAGGAATAACTTTGACTAATATTAGAGGAGCGTATGTTGATGGATAATCAGAGACTGGTGTACAGTAGAGTTGGGCGGTATCCAAATTTTGATACCGTCAAACCTCCTATTTTACATTTTGTACACAGTATCACTTGACTAATTAAAAATGATGACGTGAGGCTCAGACGGTGTCACCAAACCGTTGGCTTGTGCCTAAAGAGTTCAGAAACTGAATATCAAACTAACACTGAAACACCTCCCCCAGATTTTAAGGGTGACTGATTTCCACTCACTGTCACTGGGTTGGTGAGCACCTCTCTCATGTACTCCGCCACCGGAATCGGACCTGTGGCTTTTATTTTAGTGGTCAGGTGTCGCAGCATGGAGCGTTGGGGCTTTTCCTCGCCGGTTGGAGGGCTGCAGAAGAGTCTGGTCTGAGCTGCTCGCCATTGCACTGTCACACACAAACATAACAAATAGATATCTAATAAAGAACTTTTCCTGAATGACACGACCAGCAATTTACAAACATGGATGGTTTAAAAATGACTTTTTAAGGTTGTTTGGTGCAAATGCCTAACCCAGATAGATAGATAGATAGATAGATAGATAGATAGATAGATTGTTAGATAGATGCCAGAATACCTACTCAAACTTGAAAAACAATGAACACTTAAATATATTATATACAGTACATTGATTACTCAACAATAAGCAAATAATAAGGCATGCACGCAAGAAACAGACCAACAAAACAGGCATTACATGTGAAACATGTCAAATAATTGTCGTCAATATTGCATAAAACATGCAAATATCACATCACATGTAGGTTTCACAGAATGACGGAGTTCCGTTATAATAAGAAGAAATAATTTTATAATAAAGTGTAAATAAAAAGTGTTGATTAGATCATCACCTGCTGTTGATGGACGACTGAAGACTCTGCTGGTTAGAAGCTGTGTTTTCACACAAAAACAAGCCCTCATTCTACTGTTTATATCCGTCTAAATACAACTAAGACACTGTTTTATAGCTAAGTTAAGTGATAGTTGGCTTGGTAGCATTATTAGACAAGACACGTGTAATTAAATGTAACTTCAACACATGGACCAACTCTCAGCTCACTGACAGTTAGCTAGCTGTTAGCCGTTGAGCTTTAGCCACGTTAGCTACAAGTAACGTTACGTTAACGGTCGAATACAAACGGAACCACAGCCGGAAATAACGTTTTAGTTTCGGGTACAAATGATAAACATATACATTTGTTCATTTGTGTCTGTCAGTCGTTTACAATAGCTTAAAACAACAAAGTCCTTGTGTAAGAGTGATATGCTAACAGACTGGTGAGGGTCATGCAAAGCGCAATAAATATAACATCCGGCTATTCTTTCACAATAAAACATTTTCCTATAAGTATTTTGTAGTGCAATTGAAAACTGAATGTATAGTTTTTTTCAAATTGATTTAAAACAAATCTTAGTTTACTTGATTTGTGTGTGTATTCACTTTTGTTTGTGGGTTAATTTATTCAATTAGCCAACATAGGAAATTAGGCCAAAGGAACTTAGACCATAGCTAGGATTTTGGAAATAATATCGTCATCAGCAGGACTACTGTATTTTAAAAAAAGAAAAGTCACATTGTATTTACTCCTTAAATAATTTATTTATTTTACATCTTTCAGCTAAGAGATGCTCCACTTCAGTATTACCTGTTGTATTTTTAAAATATTTTTTATTTTGTTTCCTGTATCATCAAGTCGAAAAATGGTGAGCTTGATACTTCCAAGACGACAAACAAAAAGAAAACATTGTGATTGGTTTTGGGGAAATCACTGATTGCTGTTTTCGTTAAAAATGTCCATAAACCATATTAAAAGGACATTAATATTTTTGTTACATTGCCCTACTCATATTTATTTTAATAAAAAACTAACTTATAAAAAATACTTGATTTTTACATGTCCGGAAACGCCGAAAGGACGTCGTTTTCCACATCCGGGTCACGTTCTCCTCATGCTGTGGCCAGTGTTGCCAAGTCCGCTTATTCTAAGCGACTTTGGGCTTGTTTTTTGTAAAGTCGCTTACAAATATTGGTAGTCGCGGGTTGCGGTTTTCTTGGGCTTGTTACTAAAGTGTAGTTGCTTATTTGGGCTTGTTCCCAGCTCCATAATAAGTTGTCAAGCAGATATTTTCTATATGTTATTTAAACGTAGGAGTTTGTCTTGCCTGTTCCTCAGTCCCGCCCCTTTCCCCATACTCACTGGAGACAGCGTTATTTCCCGCCCACTTCCTACTTCTAATTGGCTCTGACCCAGATGGCAACGAGTACTAGCCAATCAGAGGCAGAGCAGGGCAATCTGTTTTTTTCTGGTTAGGAAAATGCGCGAGTAGCGACTGATGGTGACTGGACTGTAGGAGAGTTTTTGGAGGAATAAATGCCCGGGATAAAGTGGGTGAAATACGGGAAGAAATATAACAAAGACTGGGAGAAAGAGAAAGGAGTAAAAGAATGGATTCAACTTGTCGTGGGGAACAACTCAAAATCACTGTGAAGTGAAAGTGTGTATTTGATATCCCATCAGTTTTCTAATGTTAAATAATGTTAAAAAGCGTGTGTGCAGTTTACCAATCTGTCCACATGGATTGTAAACCGTGCACACAGTTTATTTTATTTTCAAGGATCTTGGGGGCTCCTTAGAAAAAGTCGCTTGTTTTGGGCTTGTTTTCACAGGCCTGATTGTTATTTGTCTCGCAAGATCTGGCAACACTGGCTGTGGCAAGCATGGCGTCGAAAAACAAGAACCGTAAGAAATCCAGAGCGGGCAGTAAAGTAACATTTCAGCCTGAAGAAAACGACATGGAGGCTGAAAACAGCGGCGGAGAGGAAGATGGAGATCAAAATGATGGAGGTGAAGACAGAGGAAGAAAGAAGAGGAAGAGTTCAGTCTGGACAAAGTTTACGGCTGGGAGGAACACAGGTGAGTTTTATTTTAGATAAAACCTCTTCACAGACAGACCCGCACCTGGTTTACTTGTTACTGACAGTGGTGGAAAGTACATTCACTCAAGCTGCGTTACTGTACTTCAGTATTCATTTCATATACTGGAGTATTTTATATACTATATACCTGCAAAACATATTCACTTTATAAAATATGTGTTAAAAATTAAACTACCGAACAGTTTACACAAGTAGCTGAAACGATTAATCGATTAATCATATCAGTCTGGTGTACACTGTTAACATACATTACACCTAATCACTATGCTGCTATTAATCTCAACACTTTCCATATGTTCTTGTATAGTATTACTATTTTTATTCTATTATTTAAGTCTATTATTTGACTCTTTCTAACTGGGTGTCTAACTGCATGTCAATCACTGTTCATGCACACGCATTCATTCTCCCTTGTGGAGGGAGGGACATAGGACACCGTTTTGGGTCGATGTTCAAATTTTGGGGTCCTGGATCTTCACAATCCTACTTACAGCACCTTTAAGGTCAGGTAACAAACCAAATTAGTAAAACTCCATTATCATGTTTCATCACTTATAAATGAGTTAAAATTATTAAATAACTGAGCTTGGTTGAACCATCACTAAGTCACTAGTCCACATTCACAACCTTCCACTTCTGGGATTGCTCCGTTGCGGTGGAGATTCTGCCGGATGTCCCTCATTTAGGCCCGATGTCCGTCCCCGTCCTCTTCCTTTGTGTTGGCGTTCTAACCTCTGGTGGATCTATGAGGACTATGGTTACCTGGTCCTCAGATCTCTGCAGGGTAAATCCAGACCGCTAGCTAGACCATCTGTCCAATCTGAGTTTTCTGTTGCGTACACATGTTCCACGAAACAAGATCCTCCCCAAGGGTATTTTGCAGAGGCACCGTGGCTCCGTATGGTGCTGCCTAAACAATTTTGATTGGTTAAAATAACGCCAATAAACCAGAGCCCGTTTTACTCCCATCCTGGAATGCTGTGTTTGCTAGCCAGACCCTCCTCTGCAGTGTTGTGAAAGAAGGTCTGTAGCTGCCAACACAGTTTACTGTGTTTTACTGGCGGCCTCGTGGTTTATTCAATACAATTGAATGCCCCCTCCCCCGCTAGCGTCTTCTCTTAATCTCGATGATCCCTGAAAAGAATTTTTTACAGTGTTTTGTAGTTAAAGTTTGATTTTAGCATCACTTTCTGTTGTGTTCACTCAGGAGGGAGAGGAGGAGGAGTTCAAAGACCTCGCTGAAGAAGAAGATGATGATGAAGATGATGAAGGGCGTTTTGTGGACGCCGACAAACTGGAGGAAGGAGCGAGTTTAGAGACAGAGAGGCAAAGCCCACTGCATCACATTTTACATTAAGAGTTTCTCACACAGCGACTTTAAAACATACCTGAAATATGTGGATCGGCAGAGCGTCAAAGAACTCGTGAGCGACAAAGATGCTGAATCCTGAGAGAAGAAAAAAGAGCAACTGACTAAGATAATTAACCCAAGTTTGACTCTTATGTGAAGAAACAGAATCAAAGACATCCCGTGGAAAGCAGGTCCCATACGCTGTACCTGTGGGGGCGTCCTCCAGGCGCCAGGACACCGGCAGCCCGCGGCTGTTTCCCCGGCGATACGCCGGCTCATCCTCGTGCACCTCCTGGCTGCAGCTCCCGGTCAGATTCTGGGCCTGAAGACGACTCAGCACCGGACTCACCTCCACCAGGTGGAGGGACACGGAGGCCCCGCCCAGCACGGAGCGCAACTGACTGAACACCTAGAGAGAAAAACACAAAGTAAAATCAATACTTCATCATACAGCTGAACACATGTAAAAGTCCCCCTCACGCAAAAATATGCTTTTCTGATGTGTACTGTTTGTCCCCTTTATGCCTGTCCTTAACTATACTGAATTGTGAGGTTTTACATTCCTCTCTCAAAGGTGGAGAGGTCTGTGCATTTCTCTCTGAAACCACCTATACAGAAAATAGAAAAGAAAATAGACTAATTAACCCGTTTAATCGCTACGGATCGCTCCGCTTCCCAGGATTGCGCTAGTGGGGCTTGCTCTCGCAATCTCTTATTTTATGAAAATAGTTTCTGAAAACACATTAAGAGAGAAATAAGCCGTGCAGTTTTCAGATCAACAACTGTCAGTTTCAGGGTCCGTAAACCTTTTCCAAGGTCAAATCCAAGCACTTTTCAAGCAGTTTCAGGGTCCATTTTAAAGCTTTTCCAGCACCTTACACCACCGTAAATTACATAGCAATGCATAGTCAAAATTATTTAGTGTTTTTGTCACATTTAAAGACATAATGCTATGAACAGCCAAAATTGTGTTTCGTAATAACAGAAGGATCAAAGTTTTATTTTCAAAATATATCACTGTCTAAGTAGACTTTGCTTGCTATTGAACCTTTGAACAGAAACATTTGACAGGCCTTGGTTTTGGGACCCATTCTTGATATATACAAGGTTTGATCCAAATCTGAGACAGTAACAACAACCTGCAATTCCATTTTAACCCAGAAGACTGACAGTGCACAGGCACCTGCCTGAAAAATAGCCTATATTAGTTAAAAAATGTATTTCATTGCCAAGACATATCCATGTATCTAACAGAGTAGTGTAAATATTATTTAATAATAATAATAATAATAATAAATAAATATTATATGAGGCCATCCTCAACCTTACAGTGGGCTACTAGCTAGTAATGTTCACTCAGTGTTTTGTTGTTAAACTGTGTAAAGAGCGGTGCCGTTAAATCACCGGTTTCAGGTAAATGCGGTACCGTCTGGATGGTTTTAATATTTCATAAAGTGTTGTTTCTGCCATATTTTATAATCATCAGAAATCATTACATTCATGCTGTATATTCAAACATAAACTGGTGTCCCATAGCAACAATAGAATGGAATAGAATCAATAACCATCTGGATTGAAAACATAGGAATACATGTTGTGGTCGTCATAACAACACATTGAATACTAGAACCCAACTTTGTTCTGACATTCACTCAAACAGCAGTTTGTAGCAGAAAGTCATTTGTGACAATCCAAAGGTGCATATTGCAACGAGAACGATAGAAAACATGGACTTCAACTCCAGAGAGACCAGTTTCTACCTCAGTTACCTTGAAGAACAAGTACGGTGTGAGCTGAAGGACAGCGAGGCGCGCTCACCCACTGTGACTCTGAGGGAGAGTTCACCTGATCATCCGGGAGGACTTGCTGGCCGATTTCCTTGATCAGCTCCAACAACAGAGAGAGGGCAGCAGTTGGAGCCATGAGAAAGAGCTGATGCAGAGGGAGATGGGTGAGTTGAAAGTTAAGCTTGCTGAACGTGTCCTCTCTCCAACTAGGGAAACAGAGCAGCTGAAAACCCAGTTGGTCAAAACCAACAACAGGCTGCGAAAAGCCCAGAAGGATCTGGACCTGCAGTTCTTCCTTTGTGAAGACCTGAAGGTCGAATTGGAGCAGATCAAGGGAGAGAAGGAGGCCCTGAAAAGGAAGTGGAGACTCAGAAGATCGAGCTTCATAAAGAGAGACAGGCGCTCAAGGTAAGTAGGTCCAACGTGGAGTTAGAGTTGGAGAGCGTTCTGGAGAGGGAGAAGGCTCAAGCTCAGGAGCTGAAGAACAACTTGAGCAAGATGGAGGAAGCTCTCCGAGAACAGGAGAAGGAGGCAAAGGAGAATCTGGAAAGATCCCAGGCTTCCCATAGAGCCCAGCTGGATGAGGCTCTGGCTCAACATGTCCCCTCACCACCGGGAAAACAGAGTCTCTGAAAACCCAGCTGGTCAAAACCAGCAACAGGCTGCGAAAAGCCCAGAAGGATCTGGACCTGCAGTTCTTCATTTCTGAAGACCTGAAGGTCAATTGGAGCAGATCAAGGGAGAGAAGGAGGCCCTGAAAAGGAAGTGGAGACTCAGAAGATCGAGCTTCATAAGAGAGACAGGCGCTCAAGGTAAGTAGGACCAACGTGGAGTTAGAGCTGGATGAGGCTCTGGCTCAACGTGTCCCCTCACCACCGGCCGAGTATCTGAAAACCCAGCTGGGAAAAATCTGCAACAGGCTGCGGCCGAAAAAGATCTGGGCCTGCAGTGTTTCATTACCGAAGACCTGAAAGTTGAATTAAAGCAGGTTAAGGGAGAGAAGCAGGCCCTTAACAATATTGTGGCGACTCAGAAGTTGCAGCTTCGTAAACAAAGACAGACGCTCAAGGTAGGTAAGACCAACGTGGAGTTAGAGTTGGAGAGCTTCCTGGAGATGGAGAGGGCCCGAGCTCAGGAGCTGAAGGACAATTTGAGCAAGATGGAGGAAGCTCTCAGAGAACAAGAGGAGGAGGCAAAGGAGATACTGGTAAGGTCCCAGGCTTCCCATAGAGCCCAGCTGGAGATGCAGGACCAAAGCAACAAGAACCTCGTGGCTGCTCTTGGAAAGAAGTGTGAACATCAGGTGGAGAGCGAGCTCGTCCTGTGGCAGCAGGAGAAAACCTTGCTGCTGGAGGAGAGCGAGAAAACAAGAGCCTCCCACGTGGCTCAGATTGAGGAGCAGAGCTTTGAGAGTGACTGCCTCCTGGCCGCTCTGAAGAAGACTGAGCAGCAGCTGGAGAGTGATCTCAACCAGTGGAAAGAGGACAAGGCATCCCTCCTTCAGGCCACAGAAAGCCTGAAGCTAACTCAGCAAGAAAAAGAGCAGGAGTGGGAGAGGACGGAGAGCAGCTTGAGGTCCCAGCTGATTGATCTTCAGAGCCAGATCATTCAAAAGCCGAAGAAGAAGAAGTGGTACAAAAGGCTTCTGCCTGGCTGAAAATGCATTTGTACTGGCTCTGGTTTTCTGTGTGGGTGTGTGGGTCTGTGTGTGTGTGTGTGTGTCTGTGTGTGTGTGTCTGTGTGTGGGTCTGTGTGTGTGTGGGTCTGTGTGTGTGTGTGTGTGTCTGGGTCTGTGTGTGTGTGTCTGGTCTGTGTGTGGGTCTGTGTGTGTGTCTGTGTGTCTGTGTGTGTGTGTGTCTGTGTGTGTGTGTGTGTGTGTGGGTCTGTGTGTGTGGTGTCGTGTGTGTCTGTGTGTGTGTGTGTGTGTGTCTGTGTGTTTGGGTCTGTGTGTGTGTGTGTGTGGGTCTGTGTGTGTGGGTCTGTGTGTGTGTGGGTCTGTGTGTGTGTGTGTGGGTGTGTGTGTGTGTCTGTGTGTGTGTGGGTCTGTGTGTGTGTGTGTGTGTGAGGTCTGTGTGTGTGTGTGTGTGTGTGTGGGTCTGTGTGTGTGTGTGTGTGTGTGGGTCTGTGTGTGTGTGTGTGGGTCTGTGTGTGTGTGTGTGTGTTTGGTCTGTGTGTGTGTGTGTGTGTTTGGGTCTGTGTGTGTGTGTGTGTGTTTGGGTCTGTGTGTGTGTGTGTGTGTTTGGGTCTGTGTGTGTGTGTGTGTGTGGGTCTGTGTGTGTGTGTGTGTTTGGGTCTGTGTGTGTGTGTGGGGTCTGTGTGTGTGTGTGTCTGGGTCTGTGTGTGTTTGGGTCTGTGTGTGTGTGTCTGTGTGGGTCTGTGTGTGTGTGCATGTCGTGTGTGTGTGCATGCGTGTGAGTGTGGGTATGTCTGTGTCTGTGTGTTTGGCTGGCTCGTGTGTGTATCTGTGTGTGTGTGTGTATCTGTGTGTGTGTGTGTGTGTGTGTGTGTGTGTGTGTCTGTGTGTGTGTGTCTGTGTGTGTGTGTCTGTGTGTGTGTGTGTGTGTGTCTGTGTGTGTGTCTGTGTGTGTGTGTGGGTCTGTGTGTGTGTTTGTCTGTGTGTCTGTGTGTGTGTTTGGGTCTGTGTGTGTGGGTCTGTGTGTGTGTGTCTGTGTGGGTCTGTGTGTGTGTGTGCATGTGTGTCGTGTGTTTGGGTCTGTGTGTGTGTGTCTGTCTGTGTGTGTCTGTGTGTGTGGGTCTGTGTGTGTCTGTGTGTGTCTGTGTGTGTGTGCTGTGTGTCTGTGTGTGTGCATGCTGTGTGTGTGCATGCGTGTGAGTGTGTATGTCTGTGTCTGTGTGTACTGGCTGTGTGTGTATCTGTATGTGTGTGTGTGTGTGTGTGTGTGTGTGTGTGTGTGTGTGTGCGTTTGCTCGCAGGCGTGTGATGCATCAGTGCAGTAGTGTTGGAGTAGTTAGTGCTTGTAGTTAGCATGTAGCATGTAGCATGCTGCTTCTGCTCGCCACTCTCTGCTTCCAGCTACTGCCACCGGACAGCCCTTTGTTTTCAGGGGCGGAAAGAGGAGCAGTGTGTCGCCTCCTCTACCGGTACATAGCCTCTCCACTGCCAAGACCTCGTACACGCCTCCCCGTGGCACACATGGTAACTGGTCCCTCGTGGTTCCAGGCTAAGTTGTACAGGATCTCGGAGCAGCAGTGGGCCCCAGAGACGCGGCATGCAGGTCCATCGGCGAGTGGAAACGCCCTGATGCCCGTCAACCACTGTCCCAGCTATGGGTAAATAGCCCCAGCTATGGGTAAATAGCCCCAGCTATGGGTAAATAGTGAAGACCCCCAACAGCAGTGCAGGCGGAAGATGTTGGTGTGAGAACCACCACAACGTCTGGGAAGGAGGAAGAAGGCAACCCCACAGCCACGTGGGTTAACTCGGGAGGTACAGCAGCTAGGGGAGCGAACCCTGTGGCGATGTGAGAAAACTGAAATTATTCCTCACGACTATATAATAACTACTGCATACACACAAACACTAGCTATACAAATGATGTCATGTCTGTTGGTGTGCCGGCCCTGGGCCTGTCCTACATGTGTACTGTGGTTTGTCTTGTTAACTTGCAGGTGCAGCGGAGGCGATGATGAGACGACTGTGATCACCGGGCAGTCCTCCCAGACTATTTAACCCCGCCTTCCCCGAGACCGGGCGGCCGCATCCTCCCGAAGGCGCTCCAACATGTTTTCTCTCTGTTAACTACTGACAACATGCAGCTCACATTCTCCGTTACATCCATCCACCTTCATTCGTCACTGATACTGACAATCACACCTCACGTGCTCGTTTGCATCATTATTTAATAAATGTCACTTTATTATTGTTACGTTGCTGTGCATCTCCGTCTTTTGTTTGGTCGTAACAGGTTAAGGGCTCGTTTGCCGTGAGTACAAAACCAGGACCGTGTTTGTGGTTTTCTTTAATTAATCCTAGTTAGTTTGCTGTTATAATAATAATAATAATAATAATAATGTTATGTATAATGTTGTAATTTGGTTTAGTTGAGCTGGTCTATTGTTGTTTAAATGTTAAGTTGCACTACCGTCATGTGTGATATAGTTTGATGTATAAATTAGGGGCAAATGCTCATTTGCATCCTAAACCCCCAACAATTATTTAATTATTGTTAATTATAATATACTAAATATAGGTTTTTGTCTGGAGATACATGTTGGTCATCCAAAGAAAATAATTAAACAACACGGGAGCATTTCTTTCAGGGCCATTTTACAGGTTTACTACGAGTCTTACGTAGCTTTGGACTTTAAGACAAAACAGGTTGATTTAGGGTCACAGAGCCTTTCAAACAACGTTTTATGAAGAAGAAATGCTTTGGAATATACACTGGTTATTGTCAAATCAGCTACAAACTTGAATTATTTGGTAAATATCAATTATCAGTATACTTCTTTGTTTTGGGAATAATCAATAACTCCTATGATTTGGAGTTTAAAAGATTTTAGACAGATTTTGAGAGGCCGGACGCTCCTCGTGTGCATAAAGTTGCCCGGATTCAACTTTTAACCGAATGGGAAGCTTAGAAATGATGCTGACGACGGACACGTACCAGAACTTTCTGAAGTCTCCACCCCCATCAAACTTCTAATGTATTTGAAAACTTCCTGACTTCTCAGATCCTGCTGCTGTAGTAATTAAAGTCCGTACTCTGAGGACGTCGCTGTGCGATCCTTTCCCAGGTCCGAGCTCGACCGGCTGCAGCTGTTTGAGTCGACCGGCTCCCATCCACTCGCTGACGATCCACACGCCGAGCAGCTGGAACACACAGAAACACACCTTCAAACAACTAGAACAGCACGACGAGATGCTCTCACAACTTCTCTTATGTAACTGAGTAGAAATGTGCGGCTTCCTATTAGCTTTCCTGCTAATAGATGTAGAACTTTCTTACATGGGTGATTTTCAGGATGCACATGGCTAAAATAGACCAATTAACCAGTTAAGTGATTTATGGTCCGGCTCCACGCAGAGCTTTCGCCGTGGCCTACGTAAGTGGCCGGAAGTTTATACTTGTGCGCTGGTGTGTGTCTCTGTCTGTCTCTCTCTCTCTCAAGAGAAAAGCAGAGCCGGTTAGTGTGTGGCTCGATGGTGTCAGTTTTTTAGGTTTTCACGTTGAGGCGACTTGTAGTAAAGTAGCTGTAGGCGAGATGGGTTGAGTACAGATGTAGAAAACAAAACATTTCATCTTAAATTAACTCCTGTAATAAACTGAGAGACATGTCAGACTTGTTGTCTTTCCTGTTAAGGTGGATTTTTTTTCTAGCCTCACTTCTCCGAAGATCTGACTGATTTCTGGTGACGTGATGAAATCTCCGTCCGGTCCCAGCATGTTGTTCCTCACGTAGTAACCCTGAAAGAGAACGAGGGACGATGAGCAGCGGCAGAGGGTCAAAAAAGGTTCATATAAAAGGAACAGTTCAACCTTTGTGTGGTCTTCAATCCGGCCATGTCCTCTCGGGTCAAAAACACTTTTTTCAATGACTTAGACACTGTTTTTAACATTTGACGCATTTTTCACTTCCATTAACACCAACTTTGAACCACTATAGTTTCATTTTTAGAATTCATGGTCAATAAACCTTGTGTATATGAAGTTATACCTAACTTTTCAGTTTAAAAGCTGAATTTAGGAATAACTTTGACTAATATTAGAGGAGCGTATGTTGATGGATAATCAGAGACTGGTGTACAGTAGAGTTGGGCGGTATCCAAATTTTGATACCGTCAAACCTCCCTATTTTACATTTTGTACACAGTATCACTTGACTAATTAAAAATGATGACGTGAGGCTCAGACGGTGTCACCAAACCGTTGGCTTGTGCCTAAAGAGTTCAGAAACTGAATATCAAACTAACACTGAAACACCTCCCCAGATTTTAAGGGTGACTGATTTCCACTCACTGTCACTGGGTTGGTGAGCACCTCTCTCATGTACTCCGCCACCGGAATCGGACCTGTGGCTTTTATTTTAGTGGTCAGGTGTCGCAGCATGGAGCGTTGGGGCTTTTCCTCGCCGGTTGGAGGGCTGCAGAAGAGTCTGGTCTGAGCTGCTCGCCATTGCACTGTCACACACAAACATAACAAATAGATATCTAATAAAGAACTTTTCCTGAATGACACGACCAGCAATTTACAAACATGGATGGTTTAAAAATGACTTTTTAAGGTTGTTTGGTGCAAATGCCTAACCCAGATAGATAGATAGATAGATAGATAGATAGATAGATAGATAGATTGATAGATAGATAGATACTTGAATACCTACTCAGAACAATTGAAAAACAATGAACACTTAAATATATTATATACAGTACATTGATTACTCAACAATAAGCAAATAATAAGGCATGCACGCAAGAAACAGACCAACAAAACAGGCATTACATGTGAAACATGTCAAATAATTGTCGTCCAATATTGCATAAAACATGCAAATATCACATCACATGTAGGTTTCACAGAATGACGGAGTTCCGTTATAATAAGAAGAAATAATTTTATAATAAAGTGTAAATAAAAAGTGTTGATTAGATCATCACCTGCTGTTGATGGACGACTGAAGACTCTGCTGGTTAGAAGCTGTGTTTTCACACAAAAACAAGCCCTCATTCTACTGTTTATATCCGTCTAAATACAACTAAGACACTGTTTTATAGCTAAGTTAAGTGATAGTTGGCTTGGTAGCATTATTAGACAAGACACGTGTAATTAAATGTAACTTCAACACATGGACCAACTCTCAGCTCACTGACAGTTAGCTAGCTGTTAGCCGTTGAGCTTTAGCCACGTTAGCTACAAGTAACGTTACGTTAACGGTCGAATACAAACGGAACCACAGCCGGAAATAACGTTTTAGTTTCGGGTACAAATGATAAACATATACATTTGTTCATTTGTGTCTGTCAGTCGTTTACAATAGCTTAAAACAACAAAGTCCTTGTGTAAGAGTGATATGCTAACAGACTGGTGAGGGTCATGCAAAGCGCAATAAATATAACATCCGGCTATTCTTTCACAATAAAACATTTTCCTATAAGTATTTTGTAGTGCAATTGAAAACTGAATGTATAGTTTTTTTCAAATTGATTTAAAACAAATCTTAGTTTACTTGATTTGTGTGTGTATTCACTTTTGTTTGTGGGTTAATTTATTCAATTAGCCAACATAGGAAATTAGGCCAAAGGAACTTAGACCATAGCTAGGATTTTGGAAATAATATCGTCATCAGCAGGACTACTGTATTTTAAAAAAAGAAAAGTCACATTGTATTTACTCCTTAAATAATTTATTTATTTTACATCTTTCAGCTAAGAGATGCTCCACTTCAGTATTACCTGTTGTATTTTTAAAATATTTTTTATTTTGTTTCCTGTATCATCAAGTCGAAAAATGGTGAGCTTGATACTTCAAGAACGACAAACAAAAAGAAAACATTGTGATTGGTTTTGGGAAATCACTGATTGCTGTTTTCGTAAAAATGTCCATAAACCATATTAAAAGGACATTAATATTTTTTATTTATTACCTCATATTTATTTTAATAAAAACTAACTTATAAAAAACAATTTTTTTATGTCCGAAACGCCGAAGGACGTCGTTTTCCACATCCGGGTCACGTTCTCCTCATGCTGTGGCGTGTGCCAAGTCCGCTATTCTGGACTTTTTGCGTTTTTTAATCATTACAAATATTGGTAGCGCAGTTCTTGTTTTCTTGGGCTTGTTACTAAAGTGTTGTTGCTTATTTGGGCTTGTTCCCAGCTCCATAATAAGTTGTCAAGCAGATATTTTCTGTTATTTAAACGTAGGAGTTTGTCTTGCCTGTTCCCTCAGTCCCGCCCCTTTCCCCATACTCACTGGAGACAACAGCGTTATTTCCGCCCACTTCCTACTTCTAATTGGCTCTGACCCAGATGGCAACGAGTACTAGCCAATCAGAGGCAGAGCAGGGCAATCTGTTTTTTTCTGGTTAGGAAAATGCATGATGCGACTGATGGTGACTGGACTGTAGGAGAGTTTTTGGAGGAATAAATGCCCGGGATAAAGTGGGTGAAATACGGAAGAAATATAACAAAGACTGGGAGAAAGAGAAAGGAGTAAAAGAATGGATTCAACTTGTCGTGGGGAACAACTCAAAATCACTGTGAAGTGAAAGTGTGTATTTGATATCCCATCAGTTTTCTAATGTTAAATAATGTTAAGCGTGTGTGCAGTTTACCAATCTGTCCACATGGATTGTAAAACCGTGCACACAGTTTATTTTTATTTTCAAGGATCTTAGGGGGCTCCTTAGAAAAAGTCGCTTGGTTTGGGCTCGTTTTCACAGGCCTGATTGCTTATTGTCTCGCAAGATCTGGCAACACTGGCTGTAGCAAGCATGGCGTCGAAAAACAAGAACCGTAAGAAATCCAGAGCGGGCAGTAAAGTAACATTTCAGCCTGAAGAAAACGACATGGAGGCTGAAAACAGCGGCGGAGAGGAAGATGGAGATCCGGAAAATGATGGAGGTGAAGACAGAGGAAGAAAGAAGAGGAAGAGTTCAGTCTGGACAAAGATTTACGGCTGGGAGAACACAGGTGAGTTTTTATTTTAGATAAAACCTCTTCACAGACAGACCACACCTGGTTTACTTGTTACTGACAGTGGTGGAAAGTACATTCACTCAAGCTGCGTTACTGTACTTCAGTATTCATTTCATATACTGGAGTATTTTATATACTATATACCTGCAAAACATATTCACTTTATAAAATATGTGTTAAAAATTAAACTACCGAACAGTTTACACAAGTAGCTGAAACGATTAATCGATTAATCATATCAGTCTGGTGTACACTGTTAACATACATTACACCTAATCACTATGCTGCTATTAATCTCAACAGTTTCCATATGTTCTTGTATAGTATTACTATTTTTATTCTATTATTTAAGTCTATTATTTGACTCTTTCTAACTGGGTGTCTAACTGCATGTCAATCACTGTTCATGCACACGCATTCATTCTCCCTTGTGGAGGGAGGGACATAGGACACCGTTTTGGGTCGATGTTCAAATTTTGGGGTCCTGGATCTTCACAATCCTACTTACAGCACCTTTAAGGTCAGGTAACAAACCAAATTAGTAAAACTCCATTATCATGTTTCATCACTTATAAATGAGTTAAAATTATTAAATAACTGAGCTTGGTTGAACCATCACTAAGTCACTAGTCCACATTCACAACCTTCCACTTCTGGGATTGCTCCGTTGCGGTGGAGATTCTGCCGGATGTCCCTCATTTAGGCCCGATGTCCGTCCCGTCCTCTTCCTTTGTGTTGGCGTTCTAACCTCTGGTGGATCTATGAGGACTATGGTTACCTGGTCCTCAGATCTCTGCAGGGTAAATCCAGACCGCTAGCTAGACCATCTGTCCAATCTGAGTTTTCTGTTGCACTACGTACACATGTTCCACGAAACAAGATCCTCCCCAAGGGTATTTTGCAGAGGCACCGTGGCTCCGTATGGTGCTGCCTAAACAATTTTGATTGGTTAAAATAAACGCCAATAAACCAGAGCCCGTTTACTCCCATCCTGGAATGCTGTGTTTGCTAGCCAGACCCTCCTCTGCAGTGTTGTGAAAGAAGGTCTGTAGCTGCCAACACAGTTTACTGTGTTTACTGGCGGCCTGTGGTTTATTCAATACAATTGAATGCCCCTCCCCGTAGCGTCTTCTCTTAATCTCGATGATCCCTGAAAAGAATTTTTTTACAGTGTTTTGTAGTTAAAGTTTGATTTTAGCATCACTTTCTGTTGTGTTCACTCAGGAGGGAGAGGAGGAGTTCAAAGACCTCGCTGAAGAGAAAGATGATGATGATGAAGATGATGAAGAGGAGCGTTTGTGGACGCCAACAAACTGGAGGAAGGAGCGAGTTTAGAGACAGAGAAGGCAAAGCCCACTGCATCACATTTTTACATTAAGAGTTTCTCACACAGCGACTTTAAAACATACCTGAAATATGTGGATCGGCAGAGCGTCAAAGAACTCGTGAGCGACAAAGATGCTGAATCCTGAGAGAAGAAAAAAGAGCAACTGACTAAGATAATTAACCCAAGTTTGACTCTTATGTGAAGAAACAGAATCAAAGACATCCCGTGGAAAGCAGGTCCCATACGCTGTACCTGTGGGGACGTCCTCCAGGCGGCGGTACCAGGACACCGGCAGCCCGCGGCTGTTTCCCGCGGCGGTACGCCGGCTCATCCTCGGCGTGCACCTCCTGGCTGCAGCTCCCGGTCAGATTCTGGGCCTGAAGACGACTCAGCACCGGACTCACCTCCACCAGGTGGAGGGACACGAGGCCCGCCCAGCACGGAGCGCAACTGACTGAACACCTAGAGAGAGAAAAACACAAAGTAAAATCAATACTTCATCATACAGCTGAACACATGTAAAAGTCCCCCTCCACGCAAAAATATGCTTTTCTGATGTGTACTGTTTGTCCCCTTTATGCCTGTCCTTAACTATACTGAATTGTGAGGTTTTTTACATTCCTCTCTCAAAGGTGGAGAGGTCTGTGCATTTCTCTCTGAAACCACCTATACAGAAAATAGAAAAGAAAATAGACTAATTAACCCGTTTAATCGCTACGGATCGCTCCGCTTCCCAGGATTGCGCTAGTGGGGCTTGCTCTCGCACAATCTCTTATTTTATGAAAATAGTTTCTGAAAACACATTAAGAGAGAAATAAGCCGTGCAGTTTTCAGATCAACAACTGTCAGTTTCAGGGTCCGTAAACCTTTTCCAAGGTCAAATCCAAGCACTTTTCAAGCAGTTTCAGGGTCCATTTTAAAGCTTTTTCCAGCACCTTACACCACCGTAAATTACATAGCAATGCATAGTCAAAATTATTTAGTGTTTTTGTCACATTTAAAGACATAATGCTATGAACAGCCAAAATTGTGTTTCGTAATAACAGAAGGATCAAAGTTTTATTTTCAAAATATATCACTGTCTAAGTAGACTTTGCTTGCTATTGAACCTTTGAACAGAAACATTTGACAGGCCTTGGTTTTGGGACCCATTCTTGATATATACAAGGTTTGATCCAAATCTGAGACAGTAACAACAACCTGCAATTCCATTTTAACCCAGAAGACTGACAGTGCACAGGCACCTGCCTGAAAAATAGCCTATATTAGTTAAAAAAATGTATTTCATTGCCAAGACATATCCATGTATCTAACAGAGTAGTGTAAATATTATTTAATAATAATAATAATAAATAAATAAATAAATATTATATGAGGCCATCCTCAACCTTACAGTGGGCTACTAGCTAGTAATGTTCACTCAGTGTTTTGTTGTTAAACTGTGTAAAAGAGCGGTGCCGTTAAATCACCGGTTTCAGGTACGTACGGTACCGTCTGGATGGTTTTAATATTTCATAAAGTGTTGTTTCTGCCATATTTTATAATCATCAGAAATCATTACATTCATGCTGTATATTCAAACATAAACTGGTGTCCCATAGCAACAATAGAATGGAATAGAATCAATAACCATCTGGATTGAAAACATAGGAATACATGTTGTGGTCGTCATAACAACACATTGAATACTAGAACCCAACTTTGTTCTGACATTCACTCAAACAGCAGTTTGTAGCAGAAAGTCATTTGTGACAATCCAAAGGTGCATATTGCAACGAGAAAGAACGATAGAAAACATGGACTTCAACTCCAGAGAGACCAGTTTCTACCTCAGTTACCTTGAAGAACAAGTACGGTGTGAGCTGAAGGACAGCGAGGCAACGCTCACCCACTGTGACTCTGAGGAGAGTTCACCTGATCATCCGGGAGGACTTGCTGGCCGATTTCCTTGATCAGCTCCAACAACAGAGAGAGGGCAGCAGTTGGAGCCATGAGAAAGAGCTGATGCAGAGGGAGATGGGTGAGTTGAAAGTTAAGCTTGCTGAACGTGTCCTCTCTCCAACTAGGGAAACAGAGCAGCTGAAAACCCAGTTGGTCAAAACCAACAACAGGCTGCGAAAAGCCCAGAAGGATCTGGACCTGCAGTTCTTCCTTTGTGAAGACCTGAAGGTCGAATTGGAGCAGATCAAGGGAGAGAAGGAGGCCCTGAAAAAGGAAGTGGAGACTCAGAAGATCGAGCTTCATAAAGAGACAGGCGCTCAAGGTAAGTAGGTCCAACGTGGAGTTAGAGTTGGAGAGCGTTCTGGAGAGGGAGAAGGCTCAAGCTCAGGAGCTGAAGAACAACTTGAGCAAGATGGAGGAAGCTCTCCGAGAACAGGAGAAGGAGGCAAAGGAGAATCTGGAAAGATCCCAGGCTTCCCATAGAGCCCAGCTGGATGAGGCTCTGGCTCAACATGTCCCCTCACCACCCGGGAAAACAGAGTCTCTGAAAACCCAGCTGGTCAAAACCAGCAACAGGCTGCGAAAAGCCCAGAAGGATCTGGACCTGCAGTTCTTCATTTCTGAAGACCTGAAGGTCGAATTGGAGCAGATCAAGGGAGAGAAGGAGGCCCTGAAAAGGAAGTGGAGACTCAGAAGATCGAGCTTCATAAAGAGAGACAGGCACTCAAGGTAAGTAGGACCAACGTGGAGTTAGAGCTGGATGAGGCTCTGGCTCAACGTGTCCCCTCACCACCCGGGGAAACCGAGTATCTGAAAACCCAGCTGGGAAAAATCTGCAACAGGCTGCGAAAAGCCGAAAAAGATCTGGGCCTGCAGTGTTTCATTACCGAAGACCTGACAGTTGAATTAAAGCAGGTTAAGGGAGAGAAGCAGGCCCTTAACAATATTCTGGCGACTCAGAAGTTGCAGCTTCGTAAACAAAGACAGACGCTCAAGGTAGGTAAGACCAACGTGGAGTTAGAGTTGGAGAGCTTCCTGGAGATGGAGAGGGCCCGAGCTCAGGAGCTGAAGGACAATTTGAGCAAGATGGAGGAAGCTCTCAGAGAACAAGAGGAGGAGGCAAAGGAGATACTGGTAAGGTCCCAGGCTTCCCATAGAGCCCAGCTGGAGATGCAGGACCAAAGCAACAAGAACCTCATGGCTGCTCTTGGAAAGAAGTGTGAACATCAGGTGGAGAGCGAGCTCGTCCTGTGGCAGCAGGAGAAAACCTTGCTGCTGGAGGAGAGCGAGAAAACAAGAGCCTCCCACGTGGCTCAGATTGAGGAGCAGAGCTTTGAGAGTGACTGCCTCCTGGCCGCTCTGAAGAAGACTGAGCAGCAGCTGGAGAGTGATCTCAACCAGTGGAAAGAGGACAAGGCATCCCTCCTTCAGGCCACAGAAAGCCTGAAGCTAACTCAGCAAGAAAAAGAGCAGGAGTGGGAGAGGACGGAGAGCAGCTTGAGGTCCCAGCTGATTGATCTTCAGAGCCAGATCATTCAAAAGCCGAAGAAGAAGAAGTGGTACAAAAGGCTTCTGCCTGGCTGAAAATGCATTTGTACTGGCTCTGGTTTTCTGGGTGTGGGTGTGTGGGTCTGTGTGTGTGTGGGTGGGTGTGTGGGTCTGTGTGTGTGGGGGTCTGTGTGTGTGTGTGTGGGGGTCTGTGTGTGTGGGTCTGTGTGTGTGTGTGTGTGTGGGTCTGTGTGTTTGGGTCTGTGTGTGTGTGTGTGTGTGTGGGTCTGTGTGTTTGGGTCTGTGTGTGTGTTTGGGTCTGTGTGTGTGTTTGGGAATGTGTGTGTGTGTGTGTGTTTGGGTCTGTGTGTGTGTTTAGGTCTGTGTGTGTGTGTGTGTGTTTGGGTCTGTGTGTGTGTGTCTGTGTGTTTGGGTCTGTGTGTGTGTCTGTGTGTTTGGGTCTGTGTGTGTGTCTGTGTGTTTGGGTCTGTGTGTTTGGGTCTGTGTGTGTGTGTTTGGGTCTGTGTGTGTGTGTGTCTGGGTCTGTGTGTGGGTCTGTGTGTGTGTTTGGGTCTGTGTGTGTGTGTCTGTGTGTGTGTGCATGCGGGTCTGTGTGTGTGTGCATGCGTGTGAGTGTGGGTATGTCTGTCCGTCTGTGTGTTTGGCTGGCTCGGTGTGTGTATCTGTATGTGTGTGTGTGTGTTTGGGTCTGTGTGTGTGGGTCTGTGTGTGTGGGTCTGTGTGTTTGGGTCTGTGTGTTTGGGTCTGTGTGTGTGTGTGTTTGGGAATGTGTGTGTGTCTGTGTGTGTGTTTGGGTCTGTGTGTGTGTGTGTGTTTGGGTCTGTGTGTGTGTCCGTGTGTTTGGGTCTGTGTGTGTGTGTGTCTGGGTCTGTGTGTGGGTCTGTGTGTGTTTGGGTCTGTGTGTGTGTCTGTGTGGGTCTGTGTGTGTGTGCATGCGGGTCTGTGTGTGTGTGCATGCGTGTGAGTGTAGGTATGTCTGTCCGTCTGTGTGTTTGGCTGGCTCGGTGTGTGTATCTGTATGCGTGTGTGTGTATCTGTGTATCTGTGTGTGTGTGTGTGTGTGTGTGTGTGTGTGTGTGCGTTTGCTCGCAGGGCGTGTGATGCATCAGTGCAGTAGTGTTGGAGTAGTTAGTGCTTGTAGTTAGCATGTAGCATGTAGCATGCTGCTTCTGCTCGCCACTCTCTGCTTCCAGCTACTGCCACCGGACAGCCCTTTGTTTTCAGGGGCGGAAAGAGGAGCCGAGTGTGTCGCCTCCTCTACCGGTACATAGCCTCTCCACTGCCAAGACCTCGTACACGCCTCCCCGTGGCACACATGGTAACTGGTCCCTCGTGTTTCCAGGCTAAGTTGTACAGGATCTCGGAGCAGCAGTGGGCCCCAGAGACGCGGCATGCAGGTCCATCGGTGAGTGTAAACGCCCTGATGCCCGTCAACCACTGTCCCAGCTATGGGTAAATAGCCCCAGCTATGGGTAAATAGCCCCAGCTATGGGTAAATAGCCCCAGCTATGGGTAAATAGTGAAGACCCCCAACAGCAGTGCAGGCGGAAGATGTTGGTGTGAGAACCACCACAACGTCTGGGAAGGAGGAAGAAGGCAACCCCACAGCCACGTGGGTTAACTCGGGAGGGTACAGCAGCTAGGGAGAGCGAACCCTGTGGCGATGTGAGAAAACTGAAATTATTCCTCACGACTATATAATAACTACTGCATACACACAAACACTAGCTATACAAATGATGTCATGTCTGTTGGTGTGCCGGCCCTGGGCCTGTCCTACATGTGTACTGTGGTTTGTCTTGTTAACTTGCAGGTGCAGCGGAGGCGATGATGAGACGACTGTGATCACCGGGCCGGTCCTCCCAGACTATTTAACCCCGCCTTCCCCGAGACCGGGCGGCCGCATCCTCCCGAAGGCGCTCCAACATGTTTTCTCTCTGTTAACTACTGACAACATGCAGCTCACATTCTCCGTTACATCCATCCACCTTCATTCGTCACTGATACTGACAATCACACCTCACGTGCTCGTTTGCATCATTATTTAATAAATGTCACTTTATTATTGTTACGTTGCTGTGCATCTCCGTCTTTTGTTTGGTCGTAACAGGTTAAGGGCTCGTTTGCCGTGAGTACAAAACCAGGACCGTGTTTGTGGTTTTCTTTAATTAATCCTAGTTAGTTTGCTGTTATAATAATAATAATAATAATAATAATGTTGTAATGTATAATGTTGTAATTTGGTTTAGTTGAGCTGGTCTATTGTTGTTTAAATGTTAAGTTGCACTACCGTCATGTGTGATATAGTTTGATGTATAAATTAGGGGCAAATGCTCATTTGCATCCTAAACCCCCAACAATTATTTAATTATTTAATTATAATATACTAAATATAGGTTTTTGTCTGGAGATACATGTTGGTCATCCAAAGAAAATAATTAAACAACACGGGAGCATTTCTTTCAGGGCCATTTTACAGGTTTACTACGAGTCTTACGTAGCTTTGGACTTTAAGACAAAACAGGTTGATTTAGGGTCACAGAGCCTTTCAAACAACGTTTTATGAAGAAGAAATGCTTTGGAATATACACTGGTTATTGTCAAATCAGCTACAAACTTGAATTATTTGGTAAATATCAATTATCAGTATACTTCTTTGTTTTGGGAATAATCAATAACTCCTATGATTTGGAGTTTAAAAGATTTTAGACAGATTTTGAGAGGCCGGACGCTCCGTGTGCATAAAGTTGCCCGGATTCAACTTTTAACCGAATGGGAAGCTTAGAAATGATGCTGACGACGGACACGTACCAGAACTTTCTGAAGTCTCCACCCCCCCCCCCATCAAACTTCTAATGTATTTGAAAACTTCCCTGACTTCTCAGATCCTGCTGCTGTAGTAATTAAAGTCCGTACTCTGAGGACGTCGCTGGCCAGCGATCCTTTCCCAGGTCCGAGCTCGACCGGCTGCAGCTGTTTGAGTCGACCGGCTCCCATCCACTCGCTGACGATCCACACGCCGAGCAGCTGGAACACACAGAAACACACCTTCAAACAACTAGAACAGCACGACGAGATGCTCTCACAACTTCTCTTATGTAACTGAGTAGAAATGTGCGGCTTCCTATTAGCTTTCCTGCTAATAGATGTAGAACTTTCTTACATGGGTGATTTTCAGGATGCACATGGCTAAAATAGACCAATTAACCAGTTAAGTGATTTATGGTCCGGCGGCGGCTCCACGCAGAGCTTTCGCCGTGGCCTACGTAAGTGGCCGGAAGTTTATACTTGTGCGCTGGTGTGTGTGTCTCTGTCTGTCTGTCTCTCTCTCTCTCTCTCTTAAGAGAAAAGCAGAGCCGGTTAGTGTGTGGCTCGATGGTGTTTTTTGCCTCCAGCGTGGCCTTCCAGGCAGCTAACCCTGACCTTAACCCTAAACGTAACCATTGATGAAAATACTCAGAACAAAATCAGAAATCAAAATATGGAAAACTAGATTTTAAGTCAGTTTTTTTAGGTTTTCCACGTTGAGACGACTTGAAGTAAAGTAGCTGTAGACGAGATGGGTTGAGTACAGATGTAGAAAACAAAACATTTCATCTTAAATTAACTCCTGTAATAAACTGAGAGACATGTCAGACTTGTTGTCTTTCCTGTTAAGGTGGATTTTTTTTCTAGCCTCACTTCTCCGAAGATCTGACTGATTTCTGGTGACGTGATGAAATCTCCGTCCGGTCCCAGCATGTTGTTCCTCACGTAGTAACCCTGAAAGAGAACGAGGGACGATGAGCAGCGGCAGAGGGTCAAAAAAGGTTCATATAAAAGGAACAGTTCAACCTTTGTGTGGTCTTCAATCCGGCCATGTCCTCTCGGGTCAAAACACTTTTTTCAATGACTTAGACACTGTTTTTTTAACATTTGACGCATTTTTTCACTTCCATTAACACCAACTTTGAACCACTATAGTTTCATTTTTAGAATTCATGGTCAATAAACCTTGTGTATATGAAGTTATACCTAACTTTTCAGTTTAAAAAGCTGAATTTAGGAATAACTTTGACTAATATTAGAGGAGCGTATGTTGATGGATAATCAGAGACTGGTGTACAGTAGAGTTGGGCGGTATCCAAATTTTGATACCGTCAAACCTCCTATTTTACATTTTGTACACAGTATCACTTGACTAATTAAAAATGATGACGTGAGGCTCAGACGGTGTCACCAAACCGTTGGCTTGTGCCTAAAGAGTTCAGAAACTGAATATCAAACTAACACTGAAACACCTCCCCCAGATTTTAAGGGTGACTGATTTCCACTCACTGTCACTGGGTTGGTGAGCACCTCTCTCATGTACTCCGCCACCGGAATCGGACCTGTGGCTTTTATTTTAGTGGTCAGGTGTCGCAGCATGGAGCGTTGGGGCTTTTCCTCGCTGGTTGGAGGGCTGCAGAAGAGTCTGGTCTGAGCTGCTCGCCATTGCACTGTCACACACAAACATAACAAATAGATATCTAATAAAGAACTTTTCCTGAATGACACGACCAGCAATTTACAAACATGGATGGTTTAAAAATGACTTTTTAAGGTTGTTTGGTGCAAATGCCTAACCCAGATAGATAGATAGATAGATAGATAGATAGATAGATAGATAGATAGATAGAATACCTACTCAAACTTGAAAAACAATGTACAACATTTATACGTAGACAATTCAAATGAAAATCAATTTACAGTTAAGAACAGAAAATGTATATCTCGCAAAGAACACTTAAATATATTATATACAGTACATTGATTACTCAACAATAAGCAAATAATAAGGCATGCACGCAAGAAACAGACCAACAAAACAGGCATTACATGTGAAACATGTCAAATAATTGTCGTCCAATATTGCATAAAACATGCAAATATCACATCACATGTAGGTTTCACAGAATGACGGAGTTCCGTTATAATAAGAAGAAATAATTTTATAATAAAGTGTAAATAAAAAGTGTTGATTAGATCGTCACCTGCTGTTGATGGACGACTGAAGACTCTGCTGGTTAGAAGCTGTGTTTTCACACAAAAACAAGCCCTCATTCTACTGTTTATATCCGTCTAAATACAACTAAGACACTGTTTTATAGCTAAGTTAAGTGATAATTGGCTTGGTAGCATTATTAGACAAGACACGTGTAATTAAATGTAACTTCAACACATGGACCAACTCTCAGCTCACTGACAGTTAGCTAGCTGTTAGCCGTTGAGCTTTAGCCACGTTAGCTACAAGTAACGTTACGTTAACGGTCGAATACAAACGGAACCACAGCCGGAAATAACGTTTTAGTTTCGGGTACAAATGATAAACATATACATTTGTTCATTTGTGTCTGTCAGTCGTTTACAATAGCTTAAAACAACAAAGTCCTTGTGTAAGAGTGATATGCTAACAGACTTTTTTTTTTTTTTTTAAAAACGTCCTCGTTGTTTTAATATTGCTCTTTTTTTTTTTATTAACAAAGAACAGTTACATAGCCAGTATGTATAATTCCAAAGCCAGGGGTACATATACAGAAAAAAAATAATAAATAAATCCAAAAAATAAAAATAAACAAATAAAAAGTGTAGAGCAAACAAAGTCAAATGTATCACCGATACATGAAAAATGTATCAAACACAATTCCAGTCTTAATTGCCTTCTTGTTCTTAATGCCTCTTATGGTGCTGTTGTATTGATGCAGTTCTTGAAAGAAGTGTTCAAAACATGGTTTGGAGTCCGCCCATTTTTTCTTGTTAATGTGGAATTTTCCCAATAACAAGATTAATTGAATAAAATAAACAACATCTTTATCTTCTTTATTGTCTTCAAAGCAAATCAGAATATCTTTATCTTTAAATTGAATTGATTGGCCTGTGCTCCGTCTGATAAAATGTTGAACATCAATCCAAAATATTTTAGTATACATACAATGAAAAAACAAATGAGAGATTGTTTCTTCTTCTAGTTCACAGAAAGTACAAGAATATTCAATATCAAGTTTGAATCTCTTTAGTGTCCCTTTTGCTAGATATATCTAATGCAGAATTTTAAAAGAAACCTCTTTTACTTTATTATTAAGACGAAATTTGTCTCCCATTAACCAAATCTTTTGCCAGTTCATTTCTCCATACATTGAAGCCCAAAAAAATCTTCCTGAGGGCAGAGTTACCTCTTGTATACAGTTGATATGCTAACAGACTGGTGAGGGTCATGCAAAGCGCAATAAATATAACATCCGGCTATTCTTTCACAATAAAACATTTTCCTATAAGTATTTTGTAGTGCAATTGAAAACTGAATGTATAGTTTTTTCAAATTGATTTAAAACAAATCTTAGTTTACTTGATTTGTGTGTGTATTCACTTTTGTTTGTGGGTTAATTTATTCAATTAGCCAACATAGGAAATTAGGCCAAAGGAACTTAGACCATAGCTAGGATTTTGGAAATAATATCGTCATCAGCAGGACTACTGTATTTTAAAAAAAGAAAAGTCACATTGTATTTACTCCTTAAATAATTTATTTATTTTACATCTTTCAGCTAAGAGATGCTCCACTTCAGTATTACCTGTAAATACTTGATTTTTACATGTCCGGAAACGCCGAAAGGACGTCGTTTTCCACATCCGGGTCACGTTCTCCTCATGCTGTAGTTGGCGGCAATTAGAATTTCAGAAGATTAATGTGGTCAGTCACCATGAAGGATGTGGATTATTTTCTACCCAACGCTAGCCAGCTAAAGTCTTACATAAAAAAGAAGACATTAAAGATCTCGGTGCCTCCCAACCGCGAAATCTTGTTATAAAATAAACCTCTGCTATTAATCACATATACGGTAGAGCGATTCTCCAGCACAAAATGGCTAATGTTAAGGCTAGCTTGTCGGAGAAGACGTTTTTTCGCTTCCCGCCGTGTGTAACGTTATTCATCGGAGGGGATGGTTGTTGGTCAAGAACCGACTTTCAGGACCTCAAGCGTCTTTCTGAGAGGATTACCAAAACATGAAAGCTGCAGGACAACATCTAAAATTGGATTTAGCTGGCCCAGGTTGACAGCGCATACAAACATGGAATTGAGCAGCAATCTGTGGAGAACAGGTATGTGCCCAGCCACATTATCACCTGTGTTAAACTGTGTGAAATAGGGCATTATATCAAATTGTACAATTGTGTAATTTTCCTTGTTTTGCTGATATCCACAGTTGGTGTTGCCCCACCATTTCATTTCCACCTAAAATTGCCACTGTAAAGTAACCAACCATTTGAGGACATTAGCATTTAGCTAGCTCCTCAAAGCAGTGCTGCATGCACGAGCTCCTCGAACGGTTACATTTCCAAGTTGGGAAGTTCTTCCGACTCTTCCTGATCCTTTAATGTTAGTACAGTGTGGAAACAACATGGACGCTACAAGCGTGTGTTGTATTTTATTGTTCAGTGCGTTTGGGTGGCAGTAGCTCAGTCTGTAGGGAGTTGGGTTGGGAACCGGAGGTTCTCTGGTTTAAGTTCTCATACAGACCAAAGTATGGTGGTGGACTGGTAGCTGGAGAGGTGCCAGTTCACCTCCTCGGCACTGCCAAGGTGCTCTTCAGCAAGGCACCAATGTATGTACGAGCATCTGTGTGTAATACCAGAGTGAAAACATTGTAATTTCCCATTGCAGGATTAAGAAAGTATACATTATTATTATTATTATTATTATTATTATTATTAAACAACAGCAGTTTCAAGTATTTCCAGTTTGAAGCTTTCTGGAGTGACCTTAAGGGTTCCTGCCTGTTGTATTACTGTTTTATTACCTCCCAACTGCCATTAGTTGATACCCAAATTTTGACCAGCAGATGGAGACATAAGCCTGCTCTTTTCCCAACATTAATGGATTAATGCTTTTCAAGGAAACATAAGCAGAGAAGGTGGAATTCATGAAAGGACTATTTAAACAGCCTTACTTTGTGAAAATCAGTATAACCAGTGTCTTGTTGTACTCTGTTTCTGTGTCAGAAAATGAACAAATATAGAAGAAAATTCAGTGTTTAACGGCATTTTCTAATTTGGCTGGAACTGGCTTTCTCCCTTCTGGGCATCACAAAGCAGGAATTACACACTTGCTGTGAGATATATCACTGGAAACATCACAGATGCTTCCAAAATGTGTCCAAATGTTCATGAATTAATTAAGATTACAAGTTAATACCATGAGAACATCACGCCAAATTATATGCACTACTCAGAATAGCAGCTTGCACACTGTGTATCTACATCAGGGGTGTAGGCGTATAAGAACACTGCCAGCCCCTGGCCTCGTTCCTCCCTCACAGCCCCCAGGACATTAGTGTTGAGTACAGCCTCTGCCTGCACAGGGGACCCGGCTGCCAGACAGCTTTGAGCCACGCATTTAGCTGTTTATGTAGTCTGTCAGTCATAGAGACGCATCAATCCTCTCCTGGAAGGAATAGCAAGCCCACTGTGACAGAGAGACTTCCTCTGTCGCCTGAAAGATGTGTTGCAGACAGAGACAGAAAGGGCCTGAGAGGGGAGGGGGAGCTGTGAGTAAGAGAGAAGGAAAACATGTATAAAGTAGGGCTTTTATGGAAACAATCATAATCAGTATTATTTTGGTCCAAATTAAAATCCTGATTATTTAACACGATTACTCTTCTGACTTTTGGAAAGATACTTTTAGATACCTTAATACTTTTCCTGTTGAACTTATGTAATTCCCTTTCAGAACTCAAGACAAAATAAGAGTCTACTTACAAAATGTAATGTGCAGGATAATTTTTCGTTTACATTGTTTTTGTGATCGTTAAAAGACGAAATTATTATGAAAATTTGTTTCTCTATTTTCTCTCTACTGTTTTGTTTACTCCTTGATGGCATTTTTTTCACCCTTGTGTGTAGTGCTAGCTATCTTGCTAACAGTTAGTGGCGCTACAGGAAAAGTCAGTAGGATTCATCATCTGGGGAACATGAATGTCTGTACAAAATCTGATAGCAATCCATTGGATATTTGCTGTGAAATGTCAGTCTAAACCAAAGTGGACTTTTCCCTTTCTATAGCTGTCATGGCTAAAATGAGTTTGGTAAAGAGAGAGAAAAAAGGAGAAAAGAGCAATTCTCGCCACCACGTCAGTTGAAGGTCATGGCCAAGTCAACAATATTTGTCTTATTGTATGATTGAGTGAGTGGAAGCAGCCAAAATACGGCTGACCGTAACTGCACGTCTGTCAACACCCGGCCACAGACAGGCACTGAGCCGACAGCTCTCTTCTAGCTCTGTCAGTCCACATTATCTACACACAAATGTTTTCCAAGATCATATAAATTGCATTTACTGACACATAGGTTGTGATCTAACTGTACCCTTTTCCTGTCTTTTGTAATACCATATTTGGGGTTGAGAGCAGGTTACATCATTTGGAAACAACCCAGCACAGATGGTTTATCTCAGTGATTGATCACCTCTCATTAATCAGAACTAGTCTTTGTTCATTAATCTACATGTTGCACATTGCTTTCATTATCTTCTAATGTCATTGGTTTTAGGAACGCGTACATGGCTGTTGTCCAGTCAGTGAATTAGATACTTTAAAAAATTTGAACGTTTGTTTCTCTCTGCTGTTGTTTTTCACGTAGAACTGGGGTGGTTCAAGTTAACTTAACCAAAGATCTTCTATACTAAATGTAGCGCATTTCAAGCAGCGCCAATGGTATGAAACGCCACACACTTCCTGTCTCCTAAAGAAGCGTGGCCTTGTTTGAATGTGTAGTGAATGTTGTGTGGATGGATGAAAAGTTATATTTAAATGATTTATTAATATGTTCCTTTGCTAAGGTTAGATATTTACACAGCTTAAAGACATATTTAGCATGACGGAGATTAGTTTTGTTAGGGTGTTCACAAACGTTAGCTGACGTTAGCTTTTCTGTGTTGCCAGATCTTGGGCAAGTTTGGTCCTGAGACAGAAACAGGTCTCAGAGTTAATTTTCTTCTGATGTGTCTGTCTGAAAAATGCCATTTTAGTGTTAGAATGTTGTGGAGATAAGTGGCTTTTAAAATTGAGTCCAATATCTACTTTGGTGACTATGGGCAAAAGAATTGCTCAGAATCTGTGTTCACGTTCACTTCTCTTGTTGGAATTCATACACTCAGCATCTGCCTCTAGTCTCCTAAAGAGGCCTGGCTGTGGAGGAGCCCTTGTGACACAGATACAGGAAACTACTCTGAGCTAATGTCAGCTATCGTAGCTAACGTCAACAGCAGAGAGAAACAGACTTACTTTCTCTTTGTGAGCTTCAAGTGAACTTGTGAAAGCTGTTGCTGTAAATGTAAAGTATGGTAAAGCCGTGCACGGAGATGAGCTACTCTGTTTTTCTGTGCTAGTCAGCGTTTTTCTTCTCCAGCATTAAGTGGCAGAGTAGAACCCTTGTCAGCGCATACTGACCTCGTCAGGTCTGGAGAAAGTGCATCCCTTTTGTACCTACAGTACTATAGAGAAACAAGTACCGTCACGTTTTCAGAATTTTTAAGTATCGGTTCTCATGACATTGTGCTATCAAGCTAATAATAAAAATGTTAACATGCTGATGTTTGAGAGCTGTAATATTTACCACCACATCCACCCTGTTAACGTGTTAGCATCCTAACATCTGCAAATTAACGCTAAACATAAAGTACAGCTGAGGTCGATAGGAATGTCGTTAGTTTAGCAGGTATTGGGTCATAAACCAATGGCGACACGCTAGATTAAAAGTCAAGGGATCACCAAAATCATTAGGATTCATCCTCTGGGGATTATGAATGTCTGTACCAAATTTCGTGACGATCCATCAAACGATTGAGATATTTCAGCCTGGACTAAAGTGGTGGATCGAACAACACCACTATCTCTAGAGCCAAGATGCTGGCATGGCTAAAAAACATTCAGGTATTGATTTTGTATTGAAGGCCAAAGAATATTAAGGTGAAGAGCAATAAAGTGCAAACATATCGATTTGTAACCTGTCTCGTCCAAATGCAAAATAAGCTTAAGTCATTGGCAAGGAAACACATTCAATGCAAAACAACACTTTTAAATGTTGTCCATATACAAATAACCTCACTGAGGAAAATCCATTAATTGGGCGTGATTCATGATTGAAAAAAATGCAAAATATCTTTTCTGTGTCTGCTTGGTGGATTTCTCCTCAAACATCAAAACAATGTAATTTTAGCAAGAGAAATTCTCAGTTATAAATGTAGACGCTACTCTAAAATCTTAGAAGGTACAAATCTATTCTTTCTTTTACTTTGTTAGTTTGTTGTGGTAGCATCTTGAGGGATAGTCTCTCATCTCTTGAGTCAACTGTATTATAATAATAATAATAATAAGGTCAGAAAGGTTACTACAATCTGCACGCAATGAGTAGATACTGTACTACCGAGCAGAAAGTAAAACATTAAAAGGGGAAAAACCTTGAGGAAACACAGATCATCAGTAACAGAGGTCAGTGCTTTCTGAGCCAAATGAACAAGGCAAAACAAATGATCTGAGCCTGCCTGGCAGTCACACATTAGACATGCATACTCAGTGCACCTGCACTCAACACCACACACGCTAATCTAACGTGGTGCCCTTTGGTGTCAGACAAGGGGGAAGTAGACCTGCCAACAAGTTATCTACCTGCCAACTGGAAGAGGTAGAGGCCGACTGACAGGACTTGTCAACACATCCGTGATGACTGACTACAAACTTGCAACATTTCTACATCCTCGATACAAACTCCACTCACCCTACTTCAACAGAAAGTCATTAACTCATGGCGGAGGCAGGACAAGACAGAGAAAGTGATCTGGAGAGCAGGCCATAATGAACCCTTTACCTTACGACCTCCGAACCTTGCCTGTCAATCCTCCAGTCAACCATCCAAATCCAAAGTCAGTCCCCTGACAATCCATATCTCAATTCCCCAATCTGTCTCCCATGATTGCCACTGGCCGCACAACAACCCATATCGATAACCACATATTAGGAGGGTTAAATCATCCCTGAATGATGGATGACTTTGTGGAGTGACTCGATTTTGCCTTGCATTGTCAATATCTTGTGTATTAGACCCTCAACCAAGTACATGTTCCAGGGAGTTTTTACCACAGTTAGTAGATTTTAGCAGAGTAGCTTCTCACTGGGGACTGAGACTGCTGTTGGCAGCTCAGTCGTAATAACTTCCTAATTGAAAGCTTACTGAAGTCTAAGGGGCCATCCACACGGAAACGCTGTTTGGTGTAAACGCACGATAAACCTGAGTTGAAACATTATCCATGTTTTTCCTTCATTTGAGGTGCGACTGGTGCATTCATTTTATTTTTTATTCATTTTTTTGGGGCATTTTAGGCCTTTATTTCCACAGGACAGATAAAGACATGAAAAGGAAGAGTGAGGGGGAATGACATGCAGCAAAGGGCCGAAGGTCGGAGTTGAACCAGCAGCAGCTGCATCGAGGACTAAACCTATATGTGCGCCTGCTCTACCTGGCCACGCATTCTTAATTAATGTTTAATGGCACCTGAGTGGAAAATGAACATCACCTAAAAGTCAAGTCAATTTTATTTATACAGCCCGATATCACAAATCACAAATTAATCAGTACTATTTACATACTTATATTCACAACAGTAGTGGATTTGTATTTTTTTCTGGAAATTCTGTTCAAATGTGTGCTACTTATGAATAGAAACTTGACTAGTGACAACAAATCTTTGAACTGAGCTGAAAAAAAAAAAAAACTATTCAAACCACCAAAGAGATGTCTACTGCTACAACCATCAGTATTGTGATGGATCCTACTTTGTTCACCACAACCACTACATAATACTTACTCTAGCTAGCCTTAGAAACCGTTTTGCAACATGCAAATTCACATTTTTCTCATACATGTCACATCACCACTGCACGTCAACTTTCTCTCGTCTGACTTCCTCCTGATTGTTGAGCTGAGCGGAGTCATCATCAGATCTATCAGTGCAGAGTCATTGCCTAAGGAAACATGGGCCAATTATGGCCATAAATAATAATGGGAGAGCGCATGTGGCACGATGACTGATGGCCGTCTCTCACAGCTCATTTACATGGCTTTTGTGTGGCCATCCGCAGCTTCGCTCAGTGCTCAGAAAATGAGCCTTTCACTGACTGAATATTGTATGATTCAAGGGTGGAACAGCGGCACCAGGATGGCACTAATCGCCACCAAGGTTATTATAGTTTTGCATTTTTTATTAGTTTTTATTTTAATTTCATTTTGACTTTTTGTTTTCAAATTTAGTTTAGTTTTAATGTGTAATATGTAATAATAACTCAACAAAAACATCATACAATTTTAGAAATATGTATTCAACAATAGCACCAGTATATAAAGTGTAGCCTACATATGGTCATAAATTTGGAAACAGTCAACACAAGACGCAGCAGAGTGCAGAATGTGTTTGACGTGTTCCAGGAAAAAACCTAAACAGCCAACAGAATAAAGAAGACGTGAACAGGTGTTTTGAACTCTGGTTTGAGTAAAGTGGAGAACTTTTTGAAGTCAGTCGACTCACACAGTTGTGTAGTAATCCGAGTATTTATCTACATATTAACCTACGCTTCCCCCCACTTTGGTGTTCCTGCGTATTTACTAGAGCCCGACTGATAAAGGATTTTTAAGGGCAATTCCAATACAAGTATTTGGTTATTATTTGTAGGATTATTATTATTATATCGGCCGATGGATAAAAAAACCAAATCCAGAAACGTGTTACAAAACAGATTTCTCTAACATTTGTTATTTGTAGTTATTTGTGAGTTCTCACTAAAATATGATAATTTTTTTTATTGTCACAACAGAACAGAAGAACATCAAAATATGTTAAAGTTCTGATAAATAAAATGTATAAAAATACAAACTTAAGATATGAAACTTAAAGACCTTTGAAGAAAAACACATTAACAAAAAAAGAGTCAGTGTTTCCAACAGGGACGTTGTAGAGCGCCCTCTGGTGGACAGACTATGCAACGCCAACACTCAACATGGTTGACCCTCCGTTTTTATTTTTTAAATATTCATCTATCAGAATCATTTATTTGTCATTATAAATGATTCTGATGAATGAATATTTAATTTTTTTTAATTGGCCATTATATATGCCCATACCGATAGATCGGGAAATGCCTAATATTGGCCAATAATATCGTCCGCTGATGTATCGATCGGGCTCTAATATTTACTAACCAGCTACTGGGTCTCCAGTGAAAGCCCGCCTGTAGTGTCTCTGTCCTGCAGTTGTCTCCGTCATGCTGCCTGGCCCTGTATCCATACATCCATGCCCTGTTCCGGGGTTAGCTTCTGTTTCGGTGAGGGGGGGGGGGCTTTGCGTTCTCCTTTACCTTGTTTAGGTAAGCAAGGTTAGCCTCCTTGTGCACGCTTCTCAAATGTACTTTCAAATTAGTGGGATTTTTCCCTGTAATAAACTGTCCACATATTTTACCACCTTCTACTGCAACGCACTTGCTTTTATCTGACACAGTCGTAATCAGATAGGACTTTTTTTCCGACTTCCGGTATCGCCATGAGGCCAGGCGAGGGGAACGGAGTGGACTTTGTTGTGTTCAAGTTGAGATGGAAATGTCAACTGTGAAAGATATGTTATTTGCTCTGTGAAAGACATTGACAGAGACGAACACTAAGGATATTTACTCGATCATTTTTATTTTACGATAATTTTATTTTAGTTAGTTTTGCAAACAGACATTACAGTTTTAATTTAGTTATCGTTTTTTAGTTATATTTTTGTAATGCTTTGTTTTTGTTTTTATTTCAGTTAGCAACAATGTTTTTTCCCACCTAGTTTTTTGTTATTTTGTTTGGTTGTTCCACAAACATGGATCTCAAACGAGGCGGGAAAAGGGAGTTTAGGAATTGGATATATTTGCAAGAAGGTCGAGGTTTATTGTCCCTCTATGTGTTGCCATACATGCACACACTTCTTGTCTGTACTTGTCTGTGTTAGAGAAATCTATCCATCAGCATCAACTTCCGCGACACAAAGGGAGATTGATTGTGTCTGTGTGGTCAGGTAACAAACCAACCATCTCCCACACTCGAACACTCACTCTGCAGATACCTTACATGTACCTGTCAGACACCTGCCCACTTACCCCATCTTCTTTAATGCCATCCATGTCATTTTATAATGAGCTAAGTGAAAAATGATATAGTTAGTTCACAGCAGAGATTGGTGGTCCGTTTTAATTTCTCAAGGTAGGTGTCAACGGCATTCAGAGAATCCTTAATCTGTCCTTTTAGGTCGGTGGCAGCCTCGAGCCAGAGAACAAAAGGCTGCAGCATGCTGACGTGTGTCCCGCGAGCTGATAAGCCTGGTTGTTAATGGTGTTAGGGTAGATTTCATTACCCCCTCCAGACTGCTCTCATTAAATAAACATCCTCCTGTCACATCCCTCACCCTGCAAGAAGAAGAGTAGCCGAGGCAGGAGGGGTGAGGAGGCATGAGTAAGATAGACAATAATAAAGTGAAATGTTAATGAAAAACGTGTCAATCAAAGTCAAATCGGTTGCAAAATTTCAGTTGATGCTCTTGCAGAATAGCTTGCAGGGCTGTTTGGCTAGCAGCATAGCTGTAGGGATGAATGTGTCAGCCTGCCGTTCCACTAGTTTGGACCAGACTGAAATATCTCAACGAATATGAAATGGATTTACATGAAATTCGGTGCAAACATGCATGCTCCCTGTAGCGCCACCAAGAGGGTCATATTTTTTGTTTTGTCTGAAACATCTGAAACAGGAACAGATTTGTTTAGTTTTTTGGGGGACCTTTTCCGCCTTTAATTCTCGACAGTACAGTTAGGTGAGAAAGGGGAGAGAGAGGGGGAAGACATGCAGGAAATTGTCACATTGGCCACACTTTACTGAAACATCTTGACAACTATTGGATGGATTTTCAAGGAAGATGATACAGATATTAAAGGTCCTTTAAGGATAAATGTAGAGAGGAGAGTTTACAGACAAGGCAATGAGGGAGGGAGGTTTTAGTGTTGCAGTGAAAAGCAGAAGCTCCTATACGGCAATATTTCAGAATTCAACCCAAATCTAAAAAGGAACTCTGGAAACTCGGCTCCGCAGCAGAAGCTAGACCAAAGAGGCCAGAGATCAAAATAAGTGCTCTACAGATATTAAGCGTCATTGAGAAATATATTTTCATAAATGTCCAGTGTACCCGTGTCATCCGTCTTCCATTAACCATCTGTCTCGTTCCCCTTTTAATGTTTTCTTTGCAGCTGACTATGCCTGCACGATTAATCGTTTATAAAATCACGATCTTGATTCACTCTCTTGTTTTTTTGTTTTTTAATGACTTTGGTTCTCATTTCATTTTACGAGCCGAATGCATGACAAACGCTACTACTTTCTTCTGTGAGGTTTAAACAGCCTGTATAAAATAGGTTTAAAAGCGCTCCTGAGCGCTGCAATGCTCTCCCTTCTCTTCATTGAGGCCTCTATGTTTACAGGCTTGTGGTGATGCGCAATGTGCTATAGCTGCCAAAACAAAATCTGTTGTTGGTTAAAATTATCATTGTTGTCTTTGTCAATGTCTTTCATAGAGCAAATAACGTTATGTCTTTCCAACTATGACATTTGCCGTAGCTGTTTAGTTTCCAACTGGGAACGGCCTCATGGCGGTGCCAAAAGTCGGAAGAAAGCGGCAGAGTCCTATTTGATAATGACTGTGTCAGATGAAAGCAAGTGCGTTGCAGTGGTAGGTGGTAAAATATGGAAACAGTTTATTACAGGGAAACATCCCAGCTAACGTAGCTTAGCTTAACAAGGTAAAGGAGAACGCCAAGCCCCTTTTCCCCAAAACAGAAGCTAACCCCGTTAACGTTACGGAGACAACCACAGGACAGAGAACACTACAGGCGGGCTTTCACCAGCGACCCTATAGCTTTTTAGTAAATACGCAGGAACACCAAAGCGGGAGGGAACGGGGGTTAATATGTGCATTAATACTGGGATGTCTACACAACTGTGTGAGTCGATTGACTTCAAAAAGTTTGCCACTTTTCTCGAACCAAAGTTCAAAACATCTGTTGATGTCTATCTTCTTTATTCTGTTGGCTGTTTAGGTTTTTCACCTGGAACACGTCAAGCACATTCTGCACTCTCTGCTGCGTCTTGTGTTGACTGTTTACGTATGTGTACTCATCATATGTACATTGTATGTACTGGTGTTACTGTTGAATGCATTGTGAATGCATATTTCTAAAATTAAATGAGGTTTTCATTGTTATTACACAATACTTTTTCAGACCTTTTTGAATTCCCCGACAAATAACCCATATTATAAAAACTAAGCATTTAAAAAAATACTAAACTAAAAACTAAACTAGCAAACCCGCTTTAAAAACTAATTAAAACTAAACTGAATTTTAAAACAGAAATAAAAAATAAAAACTAATGAAAAATGCAAAACTATAATAACCTTGGTTATAACCTTGTTTTCTTTTGTCATGGTCAAAAAAATGGTGGCAGAGAATCGTGATATCAATTCTAAGCAAAAAAATCGTGATTCATATTTTTCCCCGAATGGTGCAGGCCTACTGCTGACCCTTACTTACCCCCTCCTGACCTTGTGTAGACTCTCTTTTTCTTCATTCCCTCCCTCTCTCCTCTACTACGCTCTGCTATGACTAATCTATGCCATCAGCCTCTCTTCATCTATCAGGGTGCTCTCATTGTTTTGGCGTCTAGTTAATTCTCGGCTCATGATTTATCAAATTCTTATTACCGCTTGCTGAAAGCCTCATTCATTGTCCTGATGTATGGTAATCATAGTCCCGGTGTGGCTGCCTGAATCGCAACAAACCCCCTCATTTATTTTCTTCTTTCTTTCTCTGCTCCCTTCTTCCCGTCTTGACAGCCTTTCTTTTGCAAACTGTTCCTTTTTTTACTTTGTCCTTGCAGTTGTCTTTGCTCATCTCCCAATAATACACTGCATCTTTGCACAAGCGCACACAAATACATAAAGCCGTCTTTCTGGGAAAATGCCCTTACTGCAACCTATAATAAAATTGACAACCCCCCTTTTAAACAGTCATGTTGGCTACATGGCAAGTTGTCAGTAAACTTAGGTAGATTAAAGCTTCTTTGGTGCATTTGTTGACAAGCAGTTATTATTTAAAATAGACATATAACAGGCTTCTTCCACAAAGTATTTGTTAGGGAATACTTTATTGTTGGTCAGTGTATTTAAACTTCTTTGTTTTATACAAGCTGTTAACTTATGAGGACGCATTTTTTTTTCAAGCTGATCCACAGAGTTTTCCTAACCAGAAGACTATAGCATTAAGACTATACGTTAAAAAAAAAAACGACAGCAAAAGACATGAAAGGGGAGAACAACATGCAGCAAAGGGCTGCAGGTCGGAGTCAAACCTGGGCCCACTGCGTCGAGGAGTAAACCTCTATGTATACAGTATATGGGCGCCCGCTCTACCAACCGAGCTATCTGGGTGCCCAGACTACGTTTTCAATTTCTGCTGCTGCAGAATATCTGAGGGCAGGATTTGACAACAGCAGTGTTATATTATCAGCCATTCAATCCAATTGTTTGTAGGTCTAGTACTGCAATAAACCTGATTTTGATAACATTTCGATATTCTACATAGAGCTAGGCGCTATATTGATATTGTATCATTATATGAGACTAGATTATGTCTATGTTATGTTTTTTTCCTGGTTTTAAAAGCTGCATTACAGTAAAGTGATGTCATTTTCTGAACTTACCAGACTGTTTTACCTGTTCTGTTATTTGCTTTTACCCACTTAGTCATGATATCCACATTACTGATGATTATCAAAAATGAAAAACACCAAGTGTCAACACCACAATATCGTTGCGGTATTGACATTGAGGTATTTGGTCAAAAATATCGTGATATTTGACTTTCTCCGTATCGCCCAGCCCTAATTCTACAGACATTAGATGTTACTCACAGCATCTGTCCATACCACAAGATGCCAACAGTGAGTCTGCTCGGCTTTTTTCCTAGCCAACCACAGTGGCACTGTGCCTGGTACATCACTTCACACATTTTTTAGGCTGTAGTTTAGGTATACCTTACAATATCATGTAACTCAATGCATTAACTCCACAGAGTACGGCCTCAGAATTTACCACATAGTTTAATCAATACCTCTGGGAACTAATCTTAACAAAAACTGCATATTGTAACCTTTGTTGCAGAGTATTGATAACATTTAATTGTACAGGTGTTGCTTCTATATGGAACCCCATAGTGTTTCTTATTAAATCAAGATATAGGCTACTAAAGGACAGTTTTGGAGAAATAAATTATTAATAAAAACTTCAAGTACAAGAAGGACTAGACAGGATATGATGTAGGGAGATTGAAATGATAGCCCAGATTTAAGCTGTGTATGCAGTCACACTTACAAATCCCTGACATTTATTTCAGCTTTCACCGTCTGAACAATGTGCTGGTGAAGTGCCAAGAAAGCCAGTTATATCCCCCATCTCAGCATTTCTCCTCTCACTTATTTAACCACTCTTTCCTCTCCCTCCTTCCTTCATCCCGCCTCTCTTTCTCCCCTCTTCTTCAGTGGGGTAGAGGAGGTCAAGCATTAGCACGACTATCTAATCACTACCTCTTCTCTTTTTCCTCCTCCCCTCCTCTGACAAGTCATCTGTCAATGGGCTGGTGGCTCTGGCCTCTCCATTAGGGCAGTGGCACTGGAGTGTTACTCCACTCAGTGTACACACACACACACACACACACACACACACACACACACACACACACACACATTTCCATGCATCTCCCTGCCCAGACACTCCCCTAACCCTTGTGAGGAGGGGCGAGATCAATGCCGCCAGCTCCATGCATCATTTGTCACACCGCTGCCCTCTCTTTAATGAGCTTGTCTGGCTTCAGCTCCTCCTTCTGTTTCCTTCTCACCTCTCATCCCTCGTTCAGCTGACTACTTTCATCTTTTCACTCGACTCGCCTGCATGTAGAACCACCTTTTTCCCCCACTTGTTCTGCTGTCACAGGGCACTTCTACCCTGTTGAGATAATGATACAGGTAGTGTGCTTTATAATGGGAGGACATTACTACAACCACCGTGTGGGCATTGGTGGAAAGTAACTAAGTACATTTATTCAAGTAGTATTTTGAGGTAATTCTTCTTTACTTAAGTATCCCATTGTATATCTCTTTATACTTCATTTCAGAGGGGCATATTGTAATTTTTGCTGCACTACATTTCTTTGATGCATTTTGTTTCAATGATATATTAAAAACAAGTAAAATTAAGTTACTCAGCAGTAATTAAAAAAAATTACCCCCACGTTTACCAGCTGCAATATAAAAGTGATACGTACATTTATCTATTGATAAATATAATCCAATAATGCATGAGTCTCGCCCTTTTGGACCTTAAAAAGGGCCAGCTTCTCCTTGAGCAGGACAGCACTGTCAGAGCCAACTTGGCCTTTGTTTTTGGTGTGATTTAAAAAAAGAAAAAGAAAAAAAAAAAGCTTGATCATCTAATCCTTTTTATGATGTTTATTTTAAAGGTCCATTTCAATTAGTCTAACTAATGATAATGTAGAAAAACAAAGACTTTAAATACGTGATGATCCACATGAATTTCGGGACAACTCAGATTGTATTTTGGGACGGTTCCGGGAGGAGTGTGAATAAAGTTTGAGTAGAGCCCTGTGGATAGACACAGCTTGTTGTATTTATGCTTTGGTGTCATTCCAGCCCAGAATGAGTTCCAACCAGTGAGTTATGAGACATATGAGGGAATCGAAGGCTGGAAATCACAGCTATAATGGATGATGTCCTGTGGATACAGATACATAAAGACCGGCAAAGTAGCCAAATTCTCTCACTGCAGAGGAGGGAGGCTTTGGGGGAACATTTATCATAAAATACTTATTAAAATGCTCTTAAAAAGATGACTATTCATAATATAACTTGTTTTCCTGGAGCCTATTTGATAGTTACTGGAGTGTTTATCTTCACTCACACCACATCAAATGTGCATAAAGTGATGTCACGTTCAGATATTTCGAGCACAGTTTGCCAACATTTTCCAGCTACCAAATACATCAACAGCTGTCAGTTTCTTGGAAACAAAGAGCGAGCGCTTCTTTCTAGATTCCCATCAGTGTTGCCTCTATGTTGATGGCGGCCCGCCACGGTAACATTTCTGCTGCCATGGTATCAGAAATAGGGCAGACGCTCCTTCAGCTGTTTATGAAAAGTCATAAAGTCTTAATTACACGAGTCTGCACAGCCGTCGGCTCTACTGAACTCAAGCGAACCTTCGTCCACTCTCTTCCCTAGCAACTGGAACAGTGACGGGATGTCATCACTCGCAAAGTCATTGCAACCAGGTAGACCGGGCGAGTACTACTTGTCACTCAATCTTAGGCAAAGTGACAAACCGCAACAAAAGCCACGACATGAAATTCGCACTCACGCGGGTCCTGTGAAATATGACATGACATTGGCTGGATGGTTTCAAGTAGGCCTGCACGATATTGGAAAAATCTGACATTGCGATATTTTTTCCCCTGTAATATATATATATATATATATATATATATATATATATATATATATATATATATATATATATATATATATATATATATATATATATATATATATATGAAAAAGAAAAAGTATTTTTTACAAAATGACATGAATAGCTCTGTTTGGAAATAATAAATCATTCTCGACTACTGCATTTACAAAAAATGAAAAAGGATCTTTTCTAATGTAAACCATTCTTTGTTGAACTTTAATGCTAAACACCAAAGCAAGTAAGCGCTGTGACTAACGTTATTCTTCTGAAGTGGTTTTGGAGAGGAAATTAAGTAGAAATACGCTGGTTGACTAGCATGACACCATTGTATTCATATAACAATCAATCCAGGCTAACGCGAATGACAGTGACTGCATGTTGCTTCCTCTAATTTTCAGGTTGTGGTCGACTAGGCAGCTTGTTAGTTTGATAAATTCACGCGCACTAGCAACAAACTCTGTGTATCCAAGAACAATTAAATCAGTGTAAATGACATTGAATCACACACAGACTTCTGTAGTGGATTAATGTTACATTTCCAGTGTCGCGGCTCAGAACCGTAACATTAGTTAAGCCAGACGGACCCCTTGTTTCTTTAGGCTAACTATATTAGCTTTAGCCTGGCTGGTAGCAGCTTTCTGCAGGGAAAATGTCCGGAAGCCGGTGTGATAATGTTGCATTAATCAGGTGATTTAGTTTGTGTTTGCAGCGAACATCAAACACTGACTACTGTAGCTACACTGACTACCCATCAAACTTTGCGAATCACTGTGTCAGCGGCAGCTGCCTGGTACCTTTTCTACACACGGAGAGCCTCACTTCCCATAACAAGAACCCCCGTCGGACTAACGTCACATACACACGTTGCCCACATGGCTACCTGTCTTAAAGGGGAAGGGTCGGACGGTAATAATCATGTAAAAGGAGAACGGTGAAAGCTTACTTTTCTATCAAGCAGCAAAAAAGGATTAGCGTCAACATCTCAACGTCCTACAATGTGACTATCGCACATGTGCACATTGCAATGTCGATGCTAAAACACAATATTGTTCAGCCCTAGTTTCAAGGTAACAGTCGGTAGCTAACATTACCAGATAAGCCTGTTGACAGAGACGTTATTGTTCAAATTTTTGGCATAATGTTTCTGACCGTAGTGAATTAAAGTGTGATGTTGGATGTCAAAAAGAAAAAATGCACGCTGTTTTCAGGTAACGTTAAGTTTTCAACAATAAGATGTCTCACACAGGTTTACAGATGCAAATACAGTGGTGTGAAAAAGTGTTTGCCCCCTTCCTCATTTCCTGTTCCTTTGCATGTTTGTCACACTTAAGTGTTTCGGAACATCAAACCAATTTAAACAATAGTCAAGGACAACACAAGTAAACACAAAATGCAATTTGTAAATGAAGGTGTTTATTATTAAAGGTGAAAAAAAATCCAAACCATCATGGCCCTGTGTGAAAAAGTGATTGCCCCCCTTGTTAAAACATATTATAACTGTGGTTGTCCACACCTGAGTTCAATTTCTCTAGCCACACCCAGGCCTGATTATTGCCACACCTGTTCACAATCAAGGCATCACTTAAATAGGAGCTGCTTGACACAGTAAGGTCCACCAGAAGATCCTTAAAAGCTACACATCATGCCGAGACCCAAAGAAATTCAGGAACAATTGAGAAAGAAAGTAATTGAGATCTATCAGTCTGGAAAGGGTTATAAAGCCATTTCCAAAGCTTTGGGAATCCAGCGAACCACAGTGAGAGCCATTATCCACAAATGGCGAAGACATGGAACAGTGGTGAACCTTCCCAGGAGTGGCCGGCCGCCCAAAATTACCCCAAGAGCGCAGCGACGACTCATCCAAGAGGTCACAAAAGACCCCACAACAACGTCCAAAGAACTGCAGGCCTCACTTGCCTCAGTTAAGGTCAGCGTTCATGCCTCCACCATCAGGAAAAGACTGGGCAAAAATGGCCTGCATGGCAGAGTTCCAAGGAGAAAACCACTGCTGAGCAAAAAGAACATCAAAGCTCGTCTCAATTTCTCCACAACACATCTTGATGATCCCCAAGACTTTTGGGACAACATTCTGTGGACCGATGAGACAAAAGTGGAACTCTTTGGAAGGTGTGTGTCCAAGTATATCTGGCGTAGAAGGAACACTGCATTTCATAAAAGAACATTATACCAACAGTAAAATATGGTGGTGGTAGTGTGATGGTCTGGGGCTGTTTTGCTGCTTCAGGACCTGGAAGACTTGCCGTGATAAAAGGAACTATGAATTCTGCTGTCTACCAAGAGATCCTGAAGGAGAATGTCCGACCATCTGTTCGTGTACTCAAGCTGAAACGAACTTGGGTTCTGCAGCAGGACAATGATCCTAAACACACCAGCAAGTCCACCACCGAATGGCTGAAGAAAAACAAAATGAAGACTTTGGAGTGGCCTAGCCAAAGTCCTGACCTGAATCCTATTAAGATGTTGTGGTATGACCTTAAAAAGGCCATTCATGCTCGAAAACCCTCTAATGTAACTGAATTAGGACAATTCTGCAAAGATGAGTGGGCCAAAATTTCTCCAGGACGCTGTAAAAGTCTCATTGCACATTATCGCAAGCGCTTGGTTGCAGTTGTTGCTGCTAAGGGTGGCCCAACCAGTTATTAGGTTTAGGGGGCAATCACTTTTTCACACAGGGCCATGATGGTTTGGATTTTTTTTCATCTTTTAATAATAAACACCTTCATTTACAAATTGCATTTTGTGTTTACTTGTGTTGTCCTTGACTATTGTTTAAATTGGTTTGATGTTCCGAAACACTTAAGTGTGACAAACATGCAAAGGAACAGGAAATGAGGAAGGGGGCAAACACTTTTTCACACCACTGTAGACTGTCAGAGCAGTAATGGAAAGATTTGCCACTGAAATGTGGCAACAGTGCCAAACAATAAACAGAAGACAATTAGGATTGGATCCGAATATGTGAATATACGTTCAATGGGTAGGTATTCGAGTTTCAATTTTGGGATTCGAATATTACTTAAAAGTTGAGTCCGTTTCAACTCTTGGATAAAAGCAACACGACGTCACCCAGAGATTGACAATTACGTTGACATTACCATCTGTTAGACTCGTCTGTCTGTACTGCGTTGCAACGTGAGCCCCGGTAACGTTACAGTAAACGGGAAACATCACTGGCTATCGCTCAGTTTAAACACTGTGAAGGTAAAAAAAAAATGAAACAACCACTGAACTGCCCTGGAGTTTGTGTCACAATAGGTGACTGTGTCATGCAACAATAAAGCAAAATCACTTCAACCCTTGCTTCATCTCTTTTATTTTGTTCTCTTCCTCCACTGCCTTCACGTGCGTCAAATGTTGACCCCACCCCCCTGACGAAGCTTCGACAATTCACTGTTGATAAGTACCAAAGCTTCGAAGCTCAAAATGGTATTTGATACAGCCCTAGAGAAAACCTGTTACAGCTGTAGAAACAAATATATTTTGCCCTTTTTCATTTAGGCTAATCCAATCAATATTTATTAAAGGACTATTTTACCAATTTTGCATTCCAGTCCTGTAAGTATATTTATTCAAGTGCTCTACTTGAGTAAAGTACGAATATATCAAAATTGTACTTGAGTATTTCCATTTTCTGCTACTTTATACTTCTACACCACTACAGCTCAGAGGGAAATATTGTACTTTTTACTTATATTGTAGCTTTTCACGTCAAGATTTTACACACAAAACGTGAGCGGTTTAAAAAAAATAAAACTCATTCTTATAAATTAAACATAACAGTATATTAAGTATTCAAAAGGAGTACCCCCAAATTAAATTTTTTTTTCCCCAACTTGTGGTCTTTAGCCTGAACTGACACTGACTCAATTTACATCACTTGAGGACATCAGGTCATACGCATACACAAATTCAGGGAAAAATTAAGGTTAACGCTCCCCAAGGTTCCTCTTGCTGAATGCAAAGACATCTTTTGGTCATGCAGTTCCCCATCTCTCTTTAATTAAATCGCCGGTAAAACCTTTTTTTCTGGCCAGATCCTAGCTCCCAGTTCAGTTTCTGCTAGTTGGATGCACACAGTCATCTAATGAACAGTAAATATTTAAAGCTTTGCTGGTGCTTTTGCTGGAGGAGTATATTCGTTGGATATTCAGATCCAGGCCTACTTGAAGAATAATTGTTTTTGCAAAGAAATATTAGTCTTAGTCAGACTGCAAACGCCACTGAGCCTGCAGTCTTTCCCAGTTGTGACTTTTGGATAACAAATGGCACTGTTGAGTGTTGAGCTATTGCACGTCTGACATGCTTTGATACGTTTTTATCAGATGGAAGTTTGAAACATACTCAGTCTAACTTGCAAAGATACATTTAAATGCAAACATTTCGTTAGTCTAGTACCGAGTCACTGCTGTTGATTGGTTTTATTTTGGCTTTTGCTGCACTATTAGCATATTATCAGGGTTAATAAAGGAATTGTATTGCTTTATGTATTTCTCAGTGCTGCCCCTGCCTGGTCTTTACTGGCTTCCTTCCCTTCTCCTCCCTTAAAGTTCACCAACTGGCCCATTCCTCAGTGTTATTATTGGATTTCAAAAAGCCGGGAGGGGGCATATATCACATCTCCCTTCGTCACCCTCCTCCCCTCGTTCACACTCATTCTTTCATTCATCTTTCTCCTTTTTAATAACTCCCTCTCTGCTCTTTGGCCATTAATAAAGATGAACTCACTCTGCTGTCGCCTCCTTCCTCCTTCCTCCTGTCTCTGTCATCTCCTTTTCCTTTGCGCTTTATTGACCCTCACCCCATCCCCTCATCTCACTTACCCATCTTCCTTACATTTTCCATAATGTCCTTTATACCTCCCCTACCATCCCTCAGTTCAGCCTCTTTCTCCCAGTCTACCCTCTTGTCTTCCCTCCTTTCCCCTCACCTCTCTTTTCTCCTCCAATTTCTCTCCATCTGACACAACAGTCCATCATGTGCCGGGCTCTGGACACCGGCCTCCTCTCATACGCTTTTATTCATCAGGATTTTGAAAAGCAGAAATCACTCTCTCCTCTCCTCCGCTGGCCGCTGCCACTTATTGCGCTATCCATCACACCTGGCGGATGATCAATACACAAGCCCTTCCCCTCTGCCCCTTCCTCATCCCCTGCTCCTTTCTCTCACCACATTTCCCCCTTCCTCCTCCTCCTTCTCCTTTACACTATATTTCTTTCTTTCTTTTGTGTGGGTCTCTGCAGCCCAGATTTATGTGAGAAAACTGAGCTTGTCAGCTCTTCTTAGGTAGAACAGCTGCACCTGAAACATGAAACAGAATTATATGTTGACAGCAATAGATTATCCTGTGATGAGGGCGTGTAAATCAAGTAGTTCAAGTTATATCTTTAGGTGAAAATGCACTTTACTGCAGTGGTGGAAGTAAGGCTATTTTTTAAATTTTATTTAACTTTTTGCCGTTGAAAGTTACAGGAGAACAGATGTCGTATGCTATGAAAACAATAATCATTGTTAAGTTATCCTCATTGACTGTCTTCTTCCCTATATTCAAGAGATTATGGGGGGGGGGGGAACTGAAGTTGCTCCTCACTTAAGATATGTTGTTTTTTAACTGCGGTAAGAAAAAATCTATACTGTCACAGCCCTAGGTGGAAGAAGTACTCTAATCTTTTACTTAATTAATTAACTTTCAGAGTAATATACATTATATCACTGAATCATTCAAGCATGATCTATTTACAAATGACCTTACTTAAGCTAAACGCTGTCAAGATATTTCACTATGAACCGCAAATTTCAACCTCAGTGTGGCGCTGCAGAGAAGGTTAGGGGATCACCAAAGTCGGTAGCATTAATGTCTTTACAGAACGTGATGGCCGTTCATCTAAATGGTTGTTGAGATACTTCAGTCTGGACCATAGTGGTAGACTGTGTGAGTGTGCCATGCTGCCACTGTTGCCAAGTCCTCTTTCTGTAAATATGAGCCATAACATGAAGCCAGAAAAGCCATTTCTTCTTGCAGGAGAGCTTCTCCCAAGGACTAACTTGTTAGGAAGCAGTCGGAATTAATGGTATTATTCCACCGATCCCTCTTCAGGCAAGACCCAGTTAATGGGGGCAGGCAATAAGAGGTGGATAACAGTGGCTATAATTCTGCTGAGAGCAGCTTTGCTTTGTAAAACTGATTTGTTCAGGACAGAGGAGCCGTTAAGCACCACGGCCGAGCCTCCCAGATCCTAATGCTTCGCTAATCTCCTTTGGTATTGCTAATTCTTTTCGTTCTATACCACCATTAAACTTTTTCAGACGTTCTTGGCAATGAATTAAATTACACTGGATGTATTGAGCAAACTAACCGTAAATTGGCCTTTGTTGCCCTTGCTGGTGTAGGTGGAAAGCTGAGAGTGTGCTGCAGGTGCACAGGAAATGGCACAGAAAATACAAAAACTACTGATACACAGCATCCAGCATGTTTCACTCTAGCCACAGTGTGGGTGTTGAAGGTAGATGTTACCAGTAGTCGTAGTAAGATGAAGACCCGGAAAGATGAATCAAACTTTGATTTCAGGTTCTGGTTTAAGATGGGGAGTTTTTATTCATCCCAAATAAGGCTCAAAGGCAAAATACAGAAATACAAATTTATAAAAATCAAAGACTTTCAAAACTAAACAAAAAAGAAATAGACTTGAGAGTCAAAACAATATAAGTAAAATACTAAACTAAAGAACAAACGTTCACAAATTGCCTTGTTACTGCAATTCATCTGGCTCATAAGACTTACGTCTTTCTACATCCAACCTCCCTTCATCACTGAAACCTCCCTCTAAAATAGCCTGATCGCACCCCCCAGAAATGGACCAATCCATTCTTAATAATGCTGTAGGGGTGGCTCAGGCGGAAAATTACAGAAGGCTTAAAAACGGCCAAAACACTTCTCTACATAACGAGATACTCTTAATAATATAAACACAACCCAATCAGGGATTACCGCTCTACAAGATATCTCAGTTTACCATTTTAACGGTTTATAATTTTAATCGGATTACTTCCGGTAAACCCCAGAAATCCGCCCGGCTATAAAGAGACCGGTGAACACGGCAAACTCCCCTTTTATCATTACATCAAAAGACGCAGGTAAGATGACCAATATGCTGGTATGAATGATTTATATTACGTTTAACGTTAAATAAACAGACAACAAATTATAAACTAACTGATAGTTGTGTGTTTATTGTAACTAAGGAATTTAGTGAAATAAGATGGTAATGATGAATGGTTGAAGATGATTAACTAATTGGTGGAGAAATGTGTTTAGCGTTGCATGCAAATCAACGTAGCTTCAGCTGTTATTTGTGTGCACAAGAAAGATACGCGATTACTGTAGGGCTATGAAAATGAATGGAGTAACGGGAAAACTTAAACACAACAAAGGTAACTAAACAAACACGTGTCACACACTAGCATATCACCATAAGAGTCTTTTAACGTCAGTGTAAGGTGACGGTCGCAATGCGCCCTGTCACACACCCCCCTCCTTAAGAACAAGCGTCACGGTCCATCACAGGACGCGAGAGAAAGTCAGCAACAACATTGTCCTTGCCAGCCCTATACCTCACCGTAAACCTGTACGGCTGTAGGAAAGGTGCCAGCGCGTGATCCTTGAATTAGAGTCACGCATACGATGGAGCCACTGCAAGGGCCTGTGGTCTGTCTCCAAGACAAACTCTTTGCCGACAAGATAGTACTTCAAAGTGTCTAAGGCCCACTTGATGGCAAGACACTCCTTCTCAATGGTGGAGTAACGCGTCTCGCGGGGAAACAGTTTGCGACTCACAAACTGTATGGGCATTCTGTCCTCACCCTCTCCCTGCAACAACACTGCCCCCAGGCCAATGCCCGAAGCGTCAGTTTGCACGGTAAAAGGCAAGGAAAAGTCAGGACTCTGCAACACTGGATCATGACACAAGCTCTCCTTGAGGTCATGAAAGGCTTCCTCACATGCTGCAGTCCAGACCACCTTGTTGGGACTGGTCTTGCGCGTGAGGTTCGACAGGGGAACAGCACGGCTGGAAAAGTCAGGGATAAAGCGTCGATACCAGCCAACCAACCCTAGGAATGATCTCACCCCTTCTTGGTTGATGGAGGCTGGGAACAACGGATTGCGTCCACCTTGCCGACTTGAGGACGAATGGTGCCACCTCCCAGGACGTATCCCAAGTAGCACACTTCAGACCGGGCAAGCTGGCATTTGCTGGAGTTCACCACTAACCCGGCACGATGAATCCTCAGGAAGATATCTCTCAGGTGATGAAGATGTTCTTCCCACGACGAACTGTAGATTATGACGTCGTCAATATATGCTGCGGCGTAGTCCTCAGCGCCTCTCAACACTTCGTCCATGAGACGCTGGAAAGTTGCGGCTGCGCCATGCAGACCAAAGGGCATAACCCTGAACTGGTACAAACCGGAGGGTGCTTTGAAGGCAGTCAGCTCCTGGGCTTGGGGTGAAAGCGGTACCTGCCAGTACCCTTTACACAAATCCAGGGTGCTGAGAAACTTTGCCTTCCCTAGGCGTTCCACTAGTTCGTCCACTCGTGGCATGGGATAAGGATCAAAAGCCGATATGGAATTCAGCTTGGAAAAGTCAACACAGAAGCGGAGCCCACCGTCCTTCTTTGGCACCAAGACCACCGGACTGCACCACTCGCTGCGCGATCTCTCAATCACCCCCATCTCAAGCATCGCTACCACCTCCTGTTTCAGTGCGGGGATCAATCGCGCCGGAACTCTGGTGGAGGTCTGCCGGACAGGACCCGAAGAAGTCAGCCGAATGTCGTGGGTTATGATGTCTGTCCGCCCTGGCTGATCTTTAAACAGGCCCCTTGGGATGATGTGCAGCAGATCCTTCTGCTGTTCATTCATTAAGTGGTTAACAGAGGGGTAGGTTGACTTGCCGCCCGCAGTAGGAAAATACTGCTCCGACGGTTCCTCTTCCTCTTCCACAATCTGTGCCCACAACTGGTCTTTGATAGAAGATAGTCTGTCATACCATTGTTTGAGAAGGTTCACGTGGAAGATCTGCTTGGAGCGACGTCTGCCTGGCATCTCAATTTCATAGGTGACCTCTCCGACCTTGCGAAGCACCTTGAAAGGACCTTGCCACTTCGCCAGCAGACTGCTTTCAGATGATGGCAACAACAGCAGCACGTCCTGTCCAGACACAAAGGTACGCCAGCGCGCCGTTCGGTCATACCACGTCTTTTGTCTCGTCTGAGACTCGGTCAGGTGTTGGCGAGCCTTGGTACTCAACTGGTCCAGCTTCTCCCTCATCTTCAGGACATAACTCACAATGTTAGTTGGTTGATGAGGAGCGTCCCTCCCAACTCTCACGAAGGATGTCAAGCGGGCCTCTCACCTCTCGTCCGAACAGGAGTTCGAAAGGAGAGAACCCGGTGGATGCCTGCGGAACTTCTCTGTAGGCAAACATCAGGTAGGGAAGCCACTGGTCCCAGTCAGCACCTGACTCTGACACAAATTTCCGCAGCATCGACTTCAAGGTCTGGTTGAATCTTTCAACCATGCCGTCGGTCTGCGGGTGGTAGGGTGTGGTTTTAATGCCCGAATCCCTAACAAGGAGTAAACCTGCTTCATCGTTTTACCGATGAAGTTAGTTCCCTGATCGGTTAAAATTTCTTTGGGGACCCCTACCCGAGAAAAAAGCTGTAGCAAGCAATTAGCTACTTGTCTAGCCTTAGTGTTTCTGAGGGGGAAAACCTCTGGGTAACGTGTTGCATAATCACAAATTACTAAAATGTAGCGGTGACCGGTTCTGCTTCTCTCTAAGGGACCAACTACATCCATCGCAATGCGACTGAAAGGTGTATCCATAATGGGGAGACTAATGAGGGAGCTTTCAAGCCTCTCTTGGAGCGAGCAGCTAATTGACACTCTGGGCAAGACTTACAGTACTCCGCTATGTCTTTGCTGAAACCTGGCCAATAGAATCTTCGCCGGATTCGTTGCTCTGTCTTCTCCCTTCCTAGGTGACCTGACCATGGAATACTATGACCCAAGTGCAACACTTTAGCTCTGAGAACCTCAGGAACAACTAACTGCTCAGTTTCAGTGCTCACTCTGTACAACTTGTCATTGTTGACAACGAAACATGTGTCACCTTCCCTCAGGACTTCACTAGCCTCCTCAGGAGTCTTAGCAGAAGAAAAGCAAGTGCTAAGAGAAGGGTCTGTCTGTTGAAGTTTCAGGAAGTCCTCACAAAAGACTTCAGTGCCTTCTAAAGGTGGACAGGGTAAATCTTCCTGTATCACAGTACCCATCACTTTAGCCCTTCGCTTTTCCGCTCTAGTTTTTCTAGGTTTGCCACCAGGGCTACTCTCATGTGGTAACTCAGACCAACCTTTAGCGTCTGTAGCATTTCTAGCCTGTGCTCTAGTAGTTATGAAAGCGTCAACTGTGTTAACACTCTGTAAAAGCTCTGCAAGTATGGGGACATCTTGGCCTAAAATAACTGGATACGGGCATTTATCTAAAATCCCTACAGTTAACAAGTACTTCTGGCCATTAATCTCCACTAGAACCTCGCTGGTCGGGTGTTCAGACTCATCACCATGAACACAGCGGACTCGCACTTTTCCCACTGGCTGATAATTGGACTTCAAACAAGACTTGAGAACAAAAGACAGACTACTGCCTGAGTCGACTAAAGCCTGTACTGTCTTTCCCTGTATCTTTACAGGTACGGTAACGTCAGAGGTTACAGATAGATGCTTACTATGGCCAGGAATATAACATATTCTGACATTTGACATTCGTTTCACTGGGCAATTGGGCCTAATGTGACCGGGCTGGCCGCAACCATGACATATTATTACCCTTGGTGCTAATTCTGAGAAAGAACGGACACTGGGTTTTCTGGGGACATAGGAAGGCTTGAACACACGACCACTACCACCCACAGACTTACCAGTGAATGTCTTCTCCGGATCTTGCTGGATTGCTGAATCAGTCTTTTCACGTCCTGCTGTTGAAGGCCCAGACGATAGCCTCCACTGGTCTGTCTGGCGGCCATAAAGGTCTCCACCAGCTCTGCAGCTTGCGCCGACGAAGCAGGAGTGCGTTCTTTCACCCACACCTGTAGATCGGGATGCAGCATGCCCAAGAACTGCTCCAACACGATACGGTCACACACCTCCTCCTTGGTCAGCAACTCTGGGTCTAGCCACTTCCCCATCAAGTCCTTCAAGCGGGCTTGTAGCTCTTTCGCCGTTTCTCCGTCCACAATTGTTTTGGCCCGGAACGTTGACTATAAGTCTCTGCGCTGATATTGTACTTGTCAAGAATGGCTTGCTTCACTTTTGTGTAATCTTGACTGTCGGAAGAACTCATAGCTATATAGGCAGTTCTAGCTTTGCCACGTAACAAAGGCACGAGGTACAACGCCCACGTCTCAGGGGGACATTGACTTGCAGCTGCCAGTCTCTCAAAAGTCTTCAAATAGTTTTCAATATCCTCGTCCTCTTCATAGGGGGACATCCTTGGGGGTTTACAACCCTGCTGGTGATGTAGAGGAGCAGACATGCTTGGTGTTATGGAGTTGGGTGAGTTCTGTAAGCCGGGAACTGAAGGTTGACCTGACTGCGGCTGTGGAGTAGGTACATCCGTAAAAGGCAGGTTGTGGAATGGGTCGGAGGCTGTGGAGGGATGATAATCTGGCGAGTCTCTCTGCGATGGTCCAGCAAACATCTGTCCCATTGCCGGTGTTGCCGCCGACTCATCTCTCACCAGCTGCTGCAATTGCTGAAACTGGTGCTCCACTCCTTTCCATCGTCGCTCTTGACGAGCGCCTCCGCTTCCATCTGGTCCTGCTGACGTCGTTGTAACTCCGCCATCTTCCTCACCACATTCTCCAATCGGTCGGTCCTCTCATCTTTACCAGGGGAGGGCAGTCGGGATGCCACTGTAGACTCTGGCCTGGCACCCGAAACGGAACCTTCACTGGTTGCTGCCACTCCATCAAGTTCTTCCATCCGGTCTCACTCAATACTACCAGGTCACTGGAGATCCCACCACTGCCACCAAATGTTGAAGGTAGATGTTACCAGTAGTCGTAGTAAGATGAAGACCCGGAAAGATGAATCAAACTTTGATTTCAGGTTCTGGTTTAAGATGGGGAGTTTTTATTCATCCCAAATAAGGCTCAAAGGCAAAATACAGAAATACAAATTTATAAAAATCAAAGACTTTCAAAACTAAACAAAAAAGAAATAGACTTGAGAGTCAAAACAATATAAGTAAAATACTAAACTAAAGAACAAACGTTCACAAATTGCCTTGTTACTGCAATTCATCTGGCTCATAAGACTTACGTCTTTCTACATCCAACCTCCCTTCATCACTGAAACCTCCCTCTAAAATAGCCTGATCGCACCCCCCAGAAATGGACCAATCCATTCTTAATAATGCTGTAGGGGTGGCTCAGGCGGGAAATTTACAGAAGGCTTAAAAACGGCCAAAACACTTCTCTACATAACGAGATACTCTTAATAATATAAACACAACCCAATCAGGGATTACCGCTCTACAAGATATCTCAGTTTACCATTTTAACGGTTTATAATTTTAATCGGATTACTTCCGGTAAACCCCAGAAATCCGCCCGGCTATAAAGAGACCGGTGAACACGGCAAACTCCCCTTTTATCATTACATCAAAAGACGCAGGTAAGATGACCAATATGCTGGTATGAATGATTTATATTACGTTTAACGTTAAATAAACAGACAACAAATTATAAACTAACTGATAGTTGTGTGTTTATTGTAACTAAGGAATTTAGTGAAATAAGATGGTAATGATGAATGGTTGAAGATGATTAACTAATTGGTGGAGAAATGTGTTTAGCGTTGCATGCAAATCAACGTAGCTTCAGCTGTTATTTGTGTGCACAAGAAAGATACGCGATTACTGTAGGGCTATGAAAATGAATGGAGTAACGGGAAAACTTAAACACAACAAAGGTAACTAAACAAACACGTGTCACACACTAGCATATCACCATAAGAGTCTTTTAACGTCAGTGTAAGGTGACGGTCGCAATGCGCCCTGTCACAGTGGGCCTCCCATGTACTCTCATTACATTTGATTTGCAGAGCTGAGCATCAGCTTTCTCTGAAATATAAACATATGTATGTGCAGGGTGCGATTTGCTGGGGGGGGCTGGTGCGTAGGATTTCCCCCTTTCTGGTCTGGTCTACATATCCCTGCCGCTGCTGAATTATTTTTTATCCCCAATGGGGACTAAATGTATCTACCTCACCAATAGCCTAGCCCATATATTAATTATATACACTACCTAAAATACAAATATTTTAAAATCGGAGCGGCTGATCTCCAGGATGCCGGCTACCAGCAGCAGTTGTTTAGCCACCAGTAGGTGATTGTGATTGTGAGGTACAGGCATCGCCGGATGACGCTTCTTTCGGGGCCGTGGTAGTTGATTTAAGCCAGAAAAAGTGAGCGTCATCCGGCGCTGACAGTTAAGTTTAGGCACCAAAACAAAAAGATTGTGGTTTGGATTAAAACACTCTCGAGGAACGAACAAGCGTTACTTGAGTGAAAGTATTTTGTTTTTTTGCTGCATAGTGACCTTTGCTCTCCGGCTTTATAGCGCTGTGTTTTATGTTGACACCACGCTGTGCTTTTTCATTTTGAAATTATTTTCCATTATATTTAAGTGCATAAGTGTTTTGGCCGAGGGCACTATTTCTGTCCAGAGGATTTAATTTAATTTGTTTTGTTGTGCATGATCAAAATACCATTTTGCTGCATGTCATTCCCCCACCTCTCTCCCCTTTCATGTCTTCATCTGTCATGTGAAAATATAGGCCTAAAAATGCCCCAAAAAACAATCTAAAAATAAATAAATGCATAGTGATCTTGAAAGGGCTATGACGGTATTTTCTAAATCTTCAAAGACTCTTTAAACCATCTGGAAGAAAGAAACATGTCAGTTGCACAATAAAGATTTTTAATTGTTTTTTCAACTTTTTAAATGTTGGTTTTTGTCTCACAAATAGAGCGAAAATATAATTTTCATTTCATTATTCAATGTGGAACTCTACTGTAAGTATATGCTCAATTTGTATCACATGAACCAACATTTAAAAAGTTTCATTATCAGGTATTTGTCTATATTTATGTTTATTTATTATGTTCACAAAAAGATATTGTGTATACATATTTTACTATTTTGTCATTCAAAACTACCTGGATGGAAAACAGAGTTGCAACTTTGAAAACATGTTAAAAAAATCAATTTTATTGTGCAGAAAAAGTAACAATTTTCCTTTGGAAGTTTGGAAGAGTCTTTGAGGATCCTAGAAATACCTCCAAAATTGCTGGAAACTCTGACTTGAGTGTAACGGTTGAGTGCTAACTTCACCCTGCTGACACACATTCATCAGCATTGCTTCTGCTGAGACCGTGCAGACTGACATGACTCCAGAGTCACAGCGAAGTGATGGCTGGGACTGAGATCTCGACATTAAATCAGGCAGGAGAACCTGGCGGCATCTCAATTATCTGTCATTAGCAGGCAGCACAGCACAGGCGCATGTGTAATTTGACAAGCCAAACCGGTGCTCTTTCATTGGACCTGAGTAAATATATTCTCAGGCTAATGCATATAAATAGAAGAGTTGTGTTTGAACAGCTGAGAGAGAGTGAAGCACCAGCAGGAGTGGGTAGTAGACAGAAATTAGATAGATAGAAGTCGGCCTAAATACAGGTTTTTCACTATTGTGATAAAGGCTCATGAGTGGCACCAAACCCAATGATACTATCTCAGTAGACATAGCGGGGTGACCAAGGGTTAATCTCCTCTGGACCCCATTTTCTCCCAAAACGGCTTGTTCACACTGATTGGGAGCTTTTAAACTGAAATTATCCCAAGGTCAGTCAGCTGTTTTATCTCTCTGGTTGTCACTCAATGGTTTATTCATTATTTATCTGTGTGTTGGACTACAGGCAGGTGTGGACGTTAGTACCCAGTCTTAACCTTCCTCTTCCTCTGCTCTCTCTTCGCTTTTCTATCTGACAAAGAAGTCATCCAAGAAAATGGCACATGATAGGCGGTTTTTCCCACAACACATTGTGTGCTGCTCAAGTCTAGATTGTACAGAATGTTTCTCCTTGAAATTGAAAGGTCAGTTATGCCGAATTTTCTGGCCTTTTGCTAACTGACTTACCAGGCAAGGAGGTTTATTTTGTACGCTAAAAGTATAAAACGCAGAACACTGGCTGACTAAAGCCCCAGTTTTTGCCTAAAATTGGTTTATAACCCTATAAAATGTGTATGTATGTATGTATGTATGTATGTATGTATGTATGTATATGTATATGTATAGTATGTGTGAAGCTATATTAAATGTTAATGAACAGGATTTGTCAGCAATGATAACTTACCCAATACATTTTATATTATTAAACTGTGATATATATATTTATTATCTGTTCATACACCAGCATTCACTAATGGTGGAATGGAAATACACTGAATGTCCCCTGACTCATACAATCATTACAGTGTAGTTCCTGTTTAAAAGAAAGGAATGACAGAGAAGACAGAATGGATATAGAGAGATAAGCAAAGAGAGATACTGTTGCACTGTGTGCCGTCCTCGCTGCCCCGCTGTCTGTCACCTGTCCGGCACCTTGGGATCAGGTGGAGCGAGAGACATCAGGGGAAATAAGGAAGTAAGAGTGACGGAGAAACAGGAAGTGACACGAGTGAGGGGAAGAGCGGTTTCTCTGCCTCTCGTCACCTGCACAGTCCGTGTGAGAGAAACCTCTTGTTAGAGAGTTAACAGGTAAGACACTGAAGAAATGAAGACTGTCACTCTGTTGAATGAGGTGTAACTTTGTGCTGTTAGCATCCGGCTGCTACTGAATTAATTTGTCATTACCTGCCATTGGGCCTAAAGTTTATAAAGTAGTAACAAATGGCTTCATTAACAGTTAATACATAATTGAATAATGCTTCATATGTGAGGAATGAGACATTAAGAAGTTGCTAGTAGGTTGTGAAAATAACTTTTGCCGGTGTTTCTTTTCACTCTAGGGGTTGTTGAACGTCAAAAATGAACGTTACCTGAACAACGTGTGGTTTTTCTTTTTAGCGTCTCACATCACACTTTAATTCACTACGACCACTACGGTCAGAAACATTGTGCCAAAATATGAACAATAATGTCTCTGTCAACAGCCTTATCTGCTAATGTTAGCTACCGACTGTTACCTTGAGACCATCCAGCAAATAGACAGTACCGTAGGGAGGTTACCTGAAACCGGTGATTTAATGTCACCGCTCATTTTACACACAGATTAACAACAAAACAAAACGCTGAATGAACATTACTAGCTATGTTTTTCATGTTGGTTTTGAGCGGTGTGCACCCCCACTAACCTGGAAAACTGTTTTAAATCTTTTAATAAGCCAACGTTAATACAGCGTGTTGGAGAAATACAGCGTCTCCTGCAGCGTTTGCTAACGTTAGCTTCTTGTCTCTTCTTTGGTTGGATATCAAATGTAAGTAAGTAGTTCAAATTAGCTCCACCTTAACCAGCTGCAACATTAAAGTGATGAACACATTAATGCATCACTAATTATAATCCGATAATATAATATACTTTATTCTGAAATGGGCCATTGTGCCTAATGAGTGCTTTTCCTTTTAGTACTTATATGCTTTTGTACCTTTACGTCAGTAAGAATTTAAATGCAGGACTTTTACTCCTAACTCCTTTACGTTGGGGTATTGCTACTTTCACTTAAGTAAAAGGTCTGGGTATTCTTCCACCACTGCCCACAATACAGTAGAAGTATGAAAGAATGTGTCTTTCTGTTTGCTCTGTACTGCGCTGCGTTTACTCCCGTTTGAGGATCATTTAGCTACTGCTACAGTCTGCTTAAAACTATAGTGTGTAGTTTCTGTCTCCCTCGTGAGGAATTCTAAGTAATGACAACACTTTCAGCGCATCCACATGATACCTTCTGTGATTGCGCTTCACCCCACCCCTCCTCCACACAGTTGCTACATTATGGAGGACCAGGTCTACCATATTTAAAAATAAATACAGAAATAAATAAATGCTCAATAAATAAATAAGCATACAATTAATTGCCCCAAAAAATACAATAAACAAATAAATGTAGGTAGAAATTAAATTATACAGTGAGACATAAATGTATATATCTCTTTTAATTAGCTTCTTTATTTATTCACCTTTGTAATAATTACCTTATTTATTTATTGTCCGTTATAATCGTCAACTTTATTTATTAATTACTTATTTTTTAAATGTATTTATTTCTGTGTGTGTTTAAATTTTTTGTCTGTTTTCTTCCGTTGCATTTTCTACCCTATATATTTTCACCCTGGTATTTATTTCTGCCTGTCAGTTTTACATTTCTTCATGCATTTCTGCCTCATTATGCAAATGAGGAGGCGGGTCTTAAGGGCTCAACTTCTGCCCATTGGTTGGTTAGCATTTTACTGCATCGGTCGAATCTACATGTCAGTGGAGCTCTGAGCCAACAGGACGGCCGGGGACAGCAGGGTTTCTATCGCCAGATGAGGGACAACTCTGTCCGGCTTATTTATGTAGCATGAAAGCTAGCGTTAGCTAACTAGCAGCCAGCCCGTATCTAAATAATGTAAATACCTTTTAATTATCTCAACACTTTTTAACAGTCAAACTGAAACACTGGCGGTGAGCTCCAGGTCCTGCAGCCGCGGACGGACCGCTGCAGTGGGGCTCGGCCAGCGTGGAAACATCGCTAGAAAGCTCCGCTGCCAACCTCGACCTGATTGTCAGCGGGACACAGAGAGCTCCAGACCCGGTATCAGCGGCACATCCCCCCTGGAGATCACCGCCAGTGTTGGTGGAATAGCAAGCTAGCTTAGCGAACTAACCTCGCTTATAAATAAATACATTTTAGTTATCCTAACACTTTTAACAGTCAAACTGAAACACTGGCTGTGAGCTCCAGGTCCGCAGACGGACCGCCATCAGTGGTATATAATGCCTGCCTTTTAAATTAAATTGTATTTATTTATTGCGGGCTGGTTGGTTAGTTCGCTAAGCTCGCTTGCTATTCCACCAACACTGGCGGTGAGCTCCAGGGGATGTGCCGCTGCTACCGGGTCTGGAGCTCTCCGTGTCCCGCTGACGATCAGATCAGGTCGAGGTCGGCAGCGGAGCTTTCTGCGATGTTTCCACGCTGGCCGAGTCCCACTGCAGCGGTCCGTCCGCGGCTGCAGGACCTGGAGCTCACCGCCAGTGTTTCAGTTTGACTGTTAAAAAGTGTTGAGATAATTAAAAGGTATTTACATTATTTAGATACGGGCTGGCTGCTAGTTAGCTAACGCTAGCTTTCATGCTACATAAATAAGCCGGACAGAGTTGTCCCTCATCTGGCGATAGAAACCCTGCTGTCCCGGCCGTCCTGTTGGCTCAGAGCTCCACTGACATGTAGATTCGACCGATGCAGTAAAATGCTAACCAACCAATGGGCAGAAGTTGAGCCCTTAAGACCCGCCTCCTCATTTGCATAATGAGGCAGAAATGCATGAAGAAATGTAAAACTGACAGGCAGAAATAAATACCAGGTGAAAATATATAGGGTAGAAAATGCAACGGAAGAATAAAACAGACAAAAATTTAAACACACACAGAAATAAATACATTTAAAAATAAGTAATTAATAAATAAAGTTGACGATTATAACGGACAATAAATAAATAAGGTAATTATTACAAAGGTGAATAAATAAAGAAGCTAATTAAAAGAGATATATACATTTATGTCTCACTGTATAATTTAATTTCTACCTACATTTATTTGTTTATTGTATTTTTTGGGGCAATTAATTGTATGCTTATTTATTTATTGAGCATTTATTTATTTCTGTATTTATTTTTAAATATGGTAGACCTGGTCCTCCATACTACATAGCCAAGGAGGACACTGTGGAATAAAATAACATGATGGACTCTTCAAAAAAGGTGAATATTTTCACTTGAGTTTCTGCGCGCGAAAGTCACTGGACGACTCCAGTTTCTGAACATAGTCATACTGACAAATACGGAGAGAGTTGAGTGGAGCTTATAGTTAATTAATTAATTATTTAATTAGCTTTGACGCAACTCATTTGGCAATGGCTTGAATGTAACGGGCATTAATGATTATAAAAACGTTATGCACTAAAGCTTTAACATGTAAATGTGGATTTAGTGTTTTGTAATTGTTTTGCATGGTGCTAGTTGAGTGATTGACATGTCATTCCTCCCCAAATGACTCCTGATACTGTGTGACGTAGAGTATCAGGTTGTAGTGATGAACCTGTTGATGCTCACACGGGAACATTCCTCTGGTTGTCCTGGCAGGTTTGAACACTTATGCCTGGGAATAACCTGTATTTTGTTCTTATTCAATATGACCAACATCAGGGTTTTTCCACCTTTTTTGCCCACTGAGAACATGTGGCATCAATCAGGTTGTTTTTGTGGCTAGATTCTCCCACTTTAATCCGTCTTCTTGTGAGACATAGTGCAGAGAAAAAGAAAGATGGGAGTGTCAGCGAGTAAGCATATGGCAGCTGAGGGTCATTATTCACTGTCACGGCAGACGATGAAAGACATACAAGATGTAGCAGCAGCAGTTATGGCAGGAATCTCTCTCCTGAGATGAGATTAATCAACCTATTCAGCGGGCTCTTTGTTGTCGATATCCGGCTGTGACATCACATCCTCCTCAAGTCAGTGAAGCAGCAGTGACCCAGTCAAAAGGGAGAGGAAGTGAATGCATCCCGCTCTAAACCAACATATGTATTGTGCATTGAAACACTGTCAGTCTCGCAGCTCCCAAAGGCCTCCGAATAGCTCATGAAGACAACTGAGTTATGTATCATGAAAATGTTCAGGCTCCAGTGGGAAATTTAGTTTATCAAACCCAATGTTGACATATACAGATACAAAAATCACAGACCAGAAAGGTCAAAAAGCTTTAACATACCCACTTAACAAATGAAAAAAATGCACCTCCGTCAGGGCTTTCTATAACACTATCTCCACAGTACCTATCCAAGCACATACTGTAGAACTTGTTATATGTTGAAAATATAGTCATCAAATGCCATAAAATAATTGTTATAATCTACAAAACTTGTCAATGATATTTAGTCCAGTTCTAACAGACTAAACGGCTACATGTCCTTTCTGGGCTGTGCTAGCTGTTATCAGCTGCTCCAACGCCAAAACTAAGATGAAAAAAGTAAAGTAAAAGCCACAAGAAATCAGTTTTACTTTCCTAAATCTCCATCAATCTATAAATTGCAGGAACATCTGTCTGTCGGTTATGCGCATATCTCTCGAACCGTTGGATTTGTTCCGATGGATTTCAAACTTGACGTTTGGATTAGAAATGCAAACAATATTGTTAAATATATATTGTAAAAGAAGCACACACTGGCTTTTGCTGCTCTAGCCGCTGGCCACTCCCTCTCACACTGCTCACTGGCTGAGCAGACCAGAGACGGAGAGCAGCGGAGCTTTGGCAGCTAAAATGTGACATACACCTCAGACCCACAAAAATGTGCAAAGTTGCACTACTTTGGACTGTCTTTGACTTAACAAAACACAATTCCCCAATTTAACAACGTTTCAGAATCCCACACACAACCAGCTACAGACAACAAGTGCAGACAGAGTGTGATGCTACTTATAGGCAGGCTATCTATCTTATAAAGCGAGACATATCTGTGTGTCCGTGTTTGGGAGGAAGGGAACCTGCACATCACAGGTAGACGCCACATGCAGAACGCTAAAGAACAGCGGGGGGACTTTTTTCCTGTATTGTATTAAGCTGCTGTGAGCTGGCAGAACATTCCTTCATAGCGCTGTGCAATGCTAGAAGGTCTCAAAACTCACCCTGGTTGGGTAATTAAGTCTACAGCTAACTTAGAACACTAATAACATTACCGTTGCCAAAATACCCCAAATCGAATCCCCTACTTCACCGTTAAACGTCAATCCACTAAACCTGTATGGAAATGAACACGTCCTTTGCTGAAGTGTTAAATTTGTTAACAATCATACAACACCACATCTCGCTCTCTCTCTCTCTCTCTCGCTCGCACACACACACTGTCTGGTTCTGGTGGTTGATGAACGCAGATGGGTGCTGATTAGCTCTCATAACAGGCCAGTTGGTTAGCGCACTGCCATGAGGCTAATGTCTGGTTACTCCACATGTTCATTGTGATGTTTTGTGATTACATTCTGAATCCCTCGTTCCCGTCTTCCTCTGATGTAGACGTAGCCTACACTGTAAGTCAGTAGTAGGCTATACAGGGGAGTTGCATATTAAGTGGTTCGGGATCCTTCTCTAAGTAATTTTTGCCATTTGGTTTTGAAGAATTCTACAAGCAGCAATACTACTGGCCAAGCAATCGGCCAGATCCAGACAGGCCCATTTTCAATGGCCACTGCGCTAGTTCATCTTAAATCCTCACGTTTCTATCATATTATGGGTGGCTAGCCAACAAAGGACCGACAAGGCCGCTAAAGACTAAGTGATCTTCCTACAAGGGGGCCGACTGTGAACTGCAATCCTACTGACCTCTTGTTACAAAGTTTTCTAGCCAGAAATTCCACGTTTACAGTATTGTGTGTTTCCAATATTTGTATATGATTTGAAAAAAACATAGCAAGTAATTCGTGCGAGGTCTTTAAAGTTGACTTATGTAGTGAAAAAGTTGCTAATGTTGCACTGATGTTACTGTTTTATGCAACAACAAAAAGTGATTTGATTGTCTGTATGGAAGTATGTTCTCCATCTACTTAGGCGGATAATTATAGGTATGCCCTCGTAATGAATGCAACAGTAGAAGGAACCAAACATAAAAAATAAATTTCTCCCTTTTTGGTTTCTGATTTTTTTCTCAAAGGAGAACACAGGCCAAGTGATTTACAGACCCAATATGTATTCTGTAGCACAAAAAAAGCATGTAATTTAATTTCAGTTGGACTCTATATTACAGTATAAAGAAAAAAGAAGTTCATAAAAATAGAGGAAAGGGAATCATGGTAACTCCTTTCTCTTGCCCACATTTCATACCACGACTCTGGCCTGCTGCACTGCGGTCGACTCCTCAATATAAACCAGATACTTGAAATCACGATACTTTATTATTCTGGCTGTCCTGTAAATCTATAACATCCCTATGTTCAAAAGTGGAACGTGCGGATTGCATGTTCCAGTATATATTTGTCTTGCCTCAGGCTGAGATGCTGTGGTGGGGGAAAAAAAAGGTTTCCAGTCAAAGTATGATGAATGTGTTCTGGCCAGAGGAGAGTGGGTGGTCTGTATCTGTCAGCGCTGCTATTACAGCAGACAGCAGAGTTACAGGCCAATAAGCCACACTATCATCACCGTCATCAGCAGCAGATCCCCTTACAACGGCTCTCAGCTGTCCCAATCACAACCCTGACAGCCAAAACATGTACTTACCCAGAGAGCACTTGAATGTCTTGCATTAAAAAAACATGGCTGTTTCACTGGATGTTCTTAAAGGGCAGGGTCACCCAAATGACGAAAAGCTTCTCACTTACCGGAAGTAGCAGTGGTATGCATATAATTTACTAAAGTAAAAGTATCAGTACCACAATGTAAAGTAAAAGCCCTGCTTTCAAAGTTTTGCCTCGAAAGTACAAAAGTATTGGCAGAAAAATGTACACTTAAGATCAATGAACTGATTTTGCTGCTAAGTATTGCATTTATAATTGCTGACTGTGAGGGGCCTTCAGTCTGGATAAGCAGTCTTTCTATCAGCTTGTTCTGTATCTCAAATCCAAAACTGAAAACAATCTGCATGCTAGATACTATTGAAACAACTGAGAGAAATTACTGTTATAATCCTCATGTTGTTTCACAGCATTGCACTCCCTGTTACTCATTGTTTGCTTGTTTTCTCCTCGGAGCTGTGACGCTCATTCCCTGGAATCTTTATGAGAGATTTACTGGAGCAACACAAGCCCGGGTGCTATAATTACAGAGCTGAACAGGAGAGTTGCTATCAAAACAGTGTGACGTTGGTTAACAGTGCTGATTCATGACTGTGAAAACATGAGACACACACACTTTGAATAGAGGGCAAATGCAGATTGTTATCAGTGAGATTGTGGAGGAGAATAATGGGGTCACCTATGAGCCACTGTGTTACATTAAGGAGGTTGCTATCTGCCTTTGTGGCCACCTACAAGGACACACACTTGATCGCCTAGCAATATCTGTCCTTGTGTCACTTGGACCTGGCATCCATTCAGAGGCAAAGAGAGAGTGTAGCAGAGCGTGGATCAGACTGTGGAGTCTCTGTTTCTGTATCCAGCTCATGTTAGACCCCTCTGACAACACAGCATTGATTTATGACTCCTGCAAACAGACACAGCCAGCAGACATCACTGCACAGGCTCGTGTGTGTTTTGTACTCACGTGATTGATTATCCTGTCTGTCTTGTCTGTGGCATTTTTGAAATGTAATCTCTCTGAACAGCATGAAAGGTGTTAGACCCCAGAGAAAACGCCACCCTCCTCCACCCCCAGCCCACGTCTGGTCTGTGCAGGCTGTATTGTATTAGCATACCTTTGCTCAGGCATGCTAGGAAATTGAATTCCACCCTCTTCCTGTAAGACTCTCACTGGGATTAAACCGTCACCGTGTGATTTACCACAACCTTGCTACAAAACAGTGTCATCCCTCCTTTTTGACGCAGCCAGCAAGCGGTTTGTGTTGCCACGTAGTGACGCCATCATACATTTCATTTTGCTTAGCGCACAATGACATTGACAATGGATACAATGGAGGTTGTTTGCTTTGCAGTGGTGAGTTGGTGAGATGAATGTTTTCAGGATTGAAGTAAAAGACACACTGTCACATAAGGACAATTAAACCTTCTCTTATCCCCACCCCCAAATAGTGATTGTTCAATCATAGCTTCGTCATAGCAAACGTTCTCCAGCTAAGTAGCTTCACTACCTACTGTAGCAAGCTAGAAACCGAGGAACATAACAGTAGCTAACTACAGTCTTTCATTGTGTGACATATTGGATAATTTTACCTTTTTGAGCATTAAACTGATAACTCATTGTCACAAACCAAAAAGATTGGAAACCACTGGTTCATTCTTTAACAGTTTATTGTATTCAAAATCGTATGTTTTTAATGTGACATCCTTATGCATGTTAGTTATAAGTAGGATTAGTCCATTGCGGTTTGTAAACACATTTAAAGTTGTCCAGGGTTGTCCTTTTTAGGTACAGTACTTGAGTAAATGTACTAGTTCTATCCCACTCCTTGTTTTTTGCACGATCAAACTTTGTTTTAGCAAAGGCGCCGTGTTGCTATATTGCAGTTTGTTGATTACGATCTTCTCATTACAGATAGCAGCGATAGCAGAAACCAACAAAAACATCATGATAAATTCAAATTATCCCTTTAAAGCTTCCGCACTGATGCAGTCCCAACAGCGACAACTCTGGCACTACCCCTTATTTTTCTTTCTGCGTTTGTGTGTATATATGCCTCATGTGTAGCTGATGATAAATGAGCTCAGCAGATCCTCAGAGAGCTTGCAGAGAAAGAATAATGGGTATTTAAGCACACTTGTAAATTACCAACACATTTGTCTTAGGCTGTCCCCTTAGGGATGTCTGACAGCACAGCACACAAAGTATATAAAGCTCACATACATCTGTTCCACATAGCCTTATTGGATCTGCTGACATCACTTAAATACAAACTGTCAAGCCATTTGCCATAATTCATACTTTGACATTCACATAAAGCAGTCTTTTGCTGTCTTTGCACCTGCATTTGTGTGTGTGTGTGTGTGTGTGTGTGTGTGTGTGTGTGTGTGTGTGTGTGTGTGTGTGTGTGAGATAGAGCTTGTCTCAGCAGGTGTGTGCCGGGTCACGCAGAGTGCACAGTGATGTTTATCTCTGAGTACCACAGACAGGCATGCTGGACCGCCTGGTGGGAGAACGGGATTACAGCTATCTGTTCCTCTGTCCCGTGCTGAGCGCCGAGCCTGTGATTTTTGCAGTTACATGTTTCCATCAGCAGCACACATGGTGTCTGCCGCTTTGTTATGCAAAGGTGTTTGACCTAGCAACACAGCTGGTCATGTGAAGATGGAGATGAAATGTTTGGCATGTTCACTTTAGTGTTTTTCAATATTTAGTGACAGGACCAATGGTGAGATTTGCGAGAATGAGCTTTATTATTATTGATTACACATTGGAGTATAAATCAGATAACTGCTCAGTGAACTTGATGACTTTGCTTTGACTTTTTGTTGGACTGCATCTTGCTAAGCACAAAGTTGTTTTGAGTCTCTTGTCAAAAGTTGGGATCATAACACAGCTTTGTGTTTCTCCAGCCACAAACCTGCTGAGCAGCCTCCCAATAAAAAATAGCCTTCAATTCATCATCCTCATTCATAAACAGTCATTAATGTTTATGGCAGGTGTCGTGACATGTTTACGACAGCATTATGTCTGCTTTACGAGACCACTGTCAAGTCAGGTTTTTACGAGCGTGGCACTCAGAGGCAGCGGGGGGACCGCTGGCAGCGCGTCCAAGGGGTTCTGGGATGTTTAATCAGTTACTCGAACACACTCACAAAAAAAGGAAGGGAGAACAGCATTTGGCATGGAAGTTGGCCTGTTTGACAGGGGGACAGCCATCAAACCCTCTCATTAAACTCTCAGAATCCAGGCTGCCCTGTTCTTCAGGGCTTTTATAGGAAAATCACTACTCTCAATTTGCTAGCTGTTGTAAAAGTTGTGTTCCAGGTAGTGGTTGTGGGTTCTGGTGGGGGTTAAGCAACCCCACCGGATCCCCCAACCTCCTGCTTTATGGAAGGCTGTAAAGCTGTTGGCAGACCGGCAGCGGCAGTATCTTTTTATCCGGCTGCTAATTTAAGGAAGGAGATTTAGGTTGTGAATTACATTCATAGCGCTGACTTTTTTTCTTCTTCTCTGTGTTGATCGTGACAAAGAGTTTGGTTCAGGCGTGTGCAGCGTACAGAGCTGCTCTTTGTTTTTCAATGTTCTAATAGCCATGCGTAATTGACTTCCTTCAAAGGTATTTCTATATATTTTTGATTATTTCGTACCACTTTCTAATAAATAGTTATTATAGCTATAGCTATTTTTCAGATTGTGACACCCCTACACATTAAGAGTTTGTTTATGGATTCCCAACATTGATAACAACCTTATTACCAAAGTAAAAGGGTAAACCCAACATGTGTTCTTTGTGTGCGAATGTTAAAATCCGGTGCAAATATTGCACTGTGCCCGATATCTACCGGACAGAATAGCAAATTTTGGTGCCAGACATAAGAGGCAACAGAAGCATCACTGCACGTCACGCTAATTTACACTAATTTACACTAACTACACTTGGCAGCAGGTAATGTTGATGTTAGCTGACCGTTAGCTAGTAGCTGGATTAAACGGTTAAAATGCTGACAGCTAAACGGTGTGAAAGTGTGACTGTATTTCACTGTAGAGGATTCCAACAGTCTGCCGCTAAAGCTAGCTGTGGAAGAAAAAGTTATCTCAGGTCCAATTCAGAATGAGATTTCTGGTCAGGGTTTTATACAAGGTTACAGGAATCAACAGAATAACAAAAGCTAAGACATTCACTCACAAGACTGTCTGAGTAGATTGGCGTAGACCAATAACGTCTGCTCAAACTTTTGAAAATGGTCCTTTGTTTAAACCAGGTGTGAACTCCGCTGGAGCTCTAAACAAAAGGTCTCACTCACAGTGAACAAGGTAAAATGCTTTGTTTTAACACTAAGCTAGGAAAAAGGCAGACAAACTTAATTCTGGAGACACTAAAGGTTTGTTGATCAAAGATAATTATAGGAACTTAATCAGTGAGCAATAAAGAGGATATCAGGATAAAATGAGACTAAAACTGTTGGGTAATTCCTTTTCTTCTACATGGCTAAAATGTTGTCTTCACAACTTGTTTCCACCACACCAACTAAGTGGCCATAAAAGTCTGTTATTGGAGGTTCAACTTAGTACTTTTTGTGACTATACTCAACTAAACATTAATCTTGTACCTATTTAGTCATTTAGGTGTGAGTATTCCTGACACAGCCACGTAGCACCCTCTCTAACCAAGCCATCGTGATGCTTTTTTATTTTTTTTATAAACCATTTTTATACCTCGTGATTATCCTGTTAACAGCCGAGCTTCCTAAGCCAGTATCAACATTCATTCAGAGGAATACAGTGTATATCTCTTTAAATAGCTAGTCTTTGTGTGTAACTGATGCTTGGACATGCACAGGCCTTCTCTGAAGCACTTTACAAACAAACGTAAGCAGTTTTATTGATAGGGTAATCCTAGACTGATTAATGGCCCAATAATCAGCCGTAACCTGCAATAAATCAGCCACTGATCAATAAAGCCTGTGCTCTGCAGCCGTGGCCAGATCGTTACCATGTCACTGTATATCTACCATTAGCACTGGAAGGCTGATAGCTAAAGGGAGAGGAAGAAAAAGTGCTTCCTTTCTAATGTGTTGGAAATGGGATTGATAGAGAGGTCATTTTTTTTATTTCATTTGTCTGCCAGCCCCTCTCCCTCCCTCTTTTTTCAGTCTGATTAATGACCGAACAGCAAAAGGCACTGATAAAGATGGATAGGGGTGAGCAGGATGTTAAATTATTGTAATGACAGCACAATTAATGACATTGGGAGACATTATTCGTGCCTTTTGGCATATCACAGCAGCTAGAAGATGTACAGTGTGATGATGCTGTTCAAGGTCCTCTGGCTATCTACTAAGAATTAGGAATAAAAATACTAACGCTTCTTTTCCATTTGCCGCCATTTCATACTGGTCTGAACTTTTACATTACGCGCTCTGAAGTGTTAAAGGGTAATTTAGGTATATTTCAACCTGGTGCATTTCCAATAAATGGGGATATTGTGTCTTGACAAAGGCAAAGAATACTGGTGAAAGCTATGCAAGTTACCTACAGCTCTATTAGTAATACATGTTAATACAAAATGAGAATGTTACTACAGTGAAGGTAGGGTTGGTATCTATTTTGTTTGAAGTCATCTGTAGCAGCTGTAATCCTGCAAAAACGCCCACCAATCACAGGACACCCCCAAAAAATAAAATAGGCTGTACAACACACCTCTAGTTTGATTGCGTTGGTCTGAATCAGTTGGTGAGTTTGTAGCGATTGAGCGATATGCCCTTGGTCGGTTTGGTTCGGTTTAGTTTCTCACTTGGAAAAGTCCAAGCCTTCCAAAATGCACCATAACAAATCACGCAAGAACGTCCACTCTTCTTATTGGTCGAATTTTCCAGGGGGCGGGAGCAAGAAAGTAAATAAAGGAACAAGGTTGTGTGTTCTGGACTAGTGCATATTTCTTGCATCTCCATGGTCAAACCAGCTCATTTCATTAAAATGATCAGACAGTTTTTTGCGAGAGGTTACTACGTCTGCTCTGTTCACCGAGACTTTGCTCTGCTCTGCCTCCAGTTTTAGCGGCAGCTGGTTTGACCACGGAGATATGTGAGTGACAGACGGCAAGCTTGACCGCAGTCCATTTCTGTGACAGAAACAATGCACGCTGCTACAGTTTGCTGCTCTGCTGCATCACAGACTGCTAAACACACCTGACAGGAGACATTACCTCAGACTGGCGCAGTTTGTATAGTTGGTGTGGTTCGACTACGGATCACGTTCTCACCACAAACAAACCGCTCCAGAGTTCGATTGACAGCGTACCGAGACCACCTCTTCAAGCGGGTCTTGGGACAAACAAGCTCTAGTTCGATTCAACGAACTAAAGGCTGTCGGTGTAAAACGCTCTTAGAGTCCGCACCAACAATGCAATGCTCCACGTGCCCTGGCACAACATTGGGATTGGCCCCCTCCATCTCACATTCACACACACACACACACACACACACACACACACACACACACACACACACACACACACACACACACACACCTATATATGTGTCTGCTCTACCAACTGAGCTAACCACCTACCTAGGTTAACTAGTAAGCAAAAATGTGAAAGTCTAACATAAGTCTAACGTTAATGCTAGCTAGCTAAACTTATTCAAGTGTCTTCCCCATAGACTAGTTAAGGCTAAATAACAGCATTCAGACAGTTACACAACGCAATCTTTATTATCCGCTCTACTTACCACTGTCTTGCTTCTTTTCTCATAATCCTTCTTTTTTCTCTTCCCTTTTTCACTCCCAGAAGGATAATCCCTCTTAATTTTTGTTTCAAAAGTTGGGAAATGGGACCTTAACTCAGAAAAATATGAATGGTAGTAAACGGGGAGAGGGTGATTATTTTTTGATCCTGTTTGAATTGAACCATGGATTACAAATATGATGTTCATCAATTTAAAAGATAATTTTTCAACCGAAGAAAAACTGTTTGTAATGTAACCAGTATCCAAATCTGTCAGATAAAATGTGAAATTATATACTGTATATCCCTCTGAAATGTTGTGGATTGGAAGTAGAAAGTGACATGAAAAGAAAATTGCAGGTACTGTACTTTAACTTTGTCAATATAGTAAATGTTTTTAGTTACATTCCACCACTGAAATCAAGGAAAATACTTCATGTGTCAGGCGTCGCTTTCTTTTCAGCTCTTTTAGCTTAAAGCAAACTCATCATCCAGCCAGTGAAACATCAGACAGAATATAGAAAGCAGATATGGACACAGAGTTGCTGAAATAGATGCACCACATTCGAATAAAGTGTCCCTGAAATCCGAGATCCGATTAGAGGTAGAGGACTTGGTCAGAGCACATCCCATGAGCACAGAGAAGATGTGACGGCGGGGGGAGTCGGGGTCACGAAACAAGGGAAATAAAGGATCAAATCAACTAATTGAGAAGAGGTAAAAGGAAGCGAGAATGACAAGGTGCATGCAGAGGAAAAGCATGTGGGGAGATAAGATAGTAAAGAGAGGGGAGGACGTAGAAGAAGAAAGGTAATTTGAGAGAGAGACCAGTAGGAGAGGTTGAGGCAGGGCTGACAGTGGGCCATTCATCCTCCATGCTAGAAGAAACTGCTGGCAGAAGACAGACAGGCCCCATAAATCACTTTATACACACACACACACACACACACACACACACACACACACACACACACACACACACACACACACACATCCACATGTTACCAGAAAACACACATCCCCTACAGCTTATTTTAAAAGGCCTGTCGAATTTCTTTTTTTTTTTTTCATCCTGACCATCTGTGGGTCTTTTTTTCTTTTGTGCTGTGGTGGAAAGTAACTTAGTGCTTTTACTCCAGTATAGTGCTGAAGTACAATTCTGAGGTACTTTACTTGAGTATTTCCGTATTTTAAAACTTTATACTTCTACTCCTAAATGTCAGAGGCAGTGGTGGAATGTACATGTTCTCAAGTACTTAAAGGTTCCATAGCATGAAAATTTCACGTTGTGTTTTTTAACATTAATATGCGTTCCCCCAGCCTGCCTATGGTCCCCAGTAGCAATGACAATATGTGTAAACCGAGCCTCTGCCTTTGAGGAAATGAAAGCTCAGATGGGCTGATCTGGAGGTCATAAGGGGCAAGGTTACCTCCCTTTCTCTGCTTTGCCCGAGAATTTGGCCCACCCATGACAGAGAGAGAGACATCATGGCTTTCAAACGAGCAAAGTGGCAGTTGGTCAAGGCCACACCCCAGCCTCCACCTTGCCCCCTCTCCTCCTCAAAAGCTACAGACTCAGAAATGGCACATCCTAAGGAAAGCTCATTGTGGGACTGGCTCTAGTGG
>JABXJD010000972.1:0-128386 GCA_013375575.1 Percina caprodes
ACACACAATCTGTCAACAACACAACCTGCTCCCGCCCTGAAGCTCTCACCTTATTGGCTGCCAGGAAGTCCCTCATGGAGATCATCTCCCCAGACATCCTGCGCCCATTGTCAGTCTCGCTCTCATTGATGGCGTCTGTCTCAATGGAGGGTCCCTCGAGGCGCAGGTGGCCTGGGGCCACCACGTTCCGCCGGGGGTGCCGGTGTGGGTGATGTCCCCTCCTGGGGAAACAGCAGCGGCAGGGGGCCTCCAGCCTCCTCAGCAGCCAGTTGAGGACCTGCTTGATGACGATGGAGATGATGTTGAAGAGGGAGTAGATGCAGCAGACGCCGGTGAGGATGAAGAAGAAGTTGCCCAGGCGATACGCAACCGTGGCTTGGTCCTCGTAGACGACCCGCTGGCTGCTCACCATGTCTCCAAAACCGATGGTGCTGAAGGCCACGAAGCAGAAGTAGAGCGAGTCCAGGTAGCCCCAGCCCTCGGCCGCCGAGTACATGAGCGAGGCACAGCAGGACACCAAGATGGCCGCCGCTCCTAGAATGAGCATGACACAGTAGACAGAAGGCTTCCAGCCGGCCAGATCTTCCCCTTTTCTCCCTCCACTTCCTCCAACTTCGCCTGCTCTGTTTCCCTCAGAGACCTGCTGGCCATTCGGTACGAGCACAGCTTTGCTATGGCGTCGCTGGTAACAGGACTTGAGGACGACGGCGATGACGGTGATGACACGCTCCAGAAAGAGGTTGAAGAAGAGGATGGTGGCTGCACAGCCGAGCAGGCCGTAGAACATCAGGAAGACTTTTCCTCCAATGGTGGCAGGAGTGGTCATCCCAAACCCTGGGATACACACAAACACATTATGCAATAAGTAGAAATTGACACAGTAATACAGGGGTATTACAGGATAAAAAATACACTGAGAGTATTACTACTACTTCTCCTCCGCAGGAGTGTCTGAATAAAAGGATAGAAATAATTACATAGAAGCAATACCATCCCTTGAAAAGGCTTACACAATCTCCTATTACATTTCACTGACACACACACAGACACGCACTTACAAATAAGTAAATAAATGATCATTTATAGAGGAGACAATTGTGTCCATCGGCCTCCAACTGCTTCGGTTTACCTTTTAAAGCAAACTCACATTGTCTCTGTCATTAATAAAGATCGCCATTACTGTTCTCTTCTTCTAAGGGAAAATTAAACTCACACAACTGCCACAATCTACTGGGTTGCCATTGGTGACGCCTCTCCTCTCGCTATCTTTTTGTCACTCACTCAGTTTAATAGCTAAGGGGGGGTTTTCAGTCCAAGCACATCACGGCAATCAGTCCCAACGCGTCAGTTTGTCTAACATTTTTACTGTCTTCTCTACAGTCACTTAGCAAGTTAAAGAGCCACTGGCGCCACTAGTCACATTTCAATTTAATCATTATCTACTATATGTAAAGTTAAGAAACCATTAAACTGTATTTACTCTGAGGGAAACTGAGATGTGGGTTGTGTGTGACTTCTCCTCTGTCTCTTGTGAACTGACAGATGAACAAAATGGGAGTCAAAGGTCTTTCCATCGACTGCACCAATCTCTGCAGGTTTTTATCCCTCATTTAACACTGGAAGCTCAATGAAGCACCGTCTGCCTCTCTGTCTTATCGGTTTCCATTTTTCAGTGCATTCATAACATTTGGAATTTGAACACATAAATGCACCGTCTTTTGTAGCTGCTGTAAATTCTTACAACATATGAGCCCTTTTCACTAGCGAAAACATAAGATAAACATTTCTGTATCTCATGATGGTCCCCACATTCGGATTTGTTCCCAAGGCGCTAATTGAGCTGGAGAACACAACGATAAAGCCAAATGGGATGGATTTTATAGGTGTGTTAAAATACAGAGCACATGAATGTCAGGCATAAAAGCTCTGAACATGGTTGGTGTCACACCCCTTCCCCACACCAACGCACCAACTCACACTTCAGACAATTACCTTCCACCACCCCCACGCTGTCTCCTCCCCCCATCTGACCCCTCACCTGCACTCATGATCTGCGAAGTGGATGTGCAGAGGCAGAAGACCAGGAAGGCTCATGGCCCAGACGGTGTGTCACCATCCTGCCTGAAAATCTGTGCAGACCAGCTGGCCCCCATCTTCACTCAGATCTTCAACACATCACTGGAGCGATCTGAAGTTCCCTCCTGCTTCAAACGCTCCACAATCATCCTAGTCCCCAAAAAACCCTCCATCTCTGGATTAAATGACGACAGGGCTGTCACCCTGACATCTGTAGTCATGAAGTCCTTTGAAAGACTGGTGTTGGTCCACCTGAAGGACATCACAATCCCCTTGCTGGACCCCCTGCAGTTTAGCTACAGGGCTAACGAGTCTGTGGATGATGCAGTCAACTTGGGACTGCATTACATCCTGCAACACCTCGACTTCTCCAGGGACTTATGCAAGGATCCTGTTCGTGGACTTCATCATCCCGGACATCCTCAGCACCAAACTGTCCCAGCTTACTGTGTCAGCCTCCACCTGTTAGTGGATCACTAACGTCCTGACTGACAGGAGTCAGCAGGTGAGGATGAGGAACATTACATCCAGCACACGGACTATTAGCACTGGCGCCCACCAGGGTTGTGTGCCCTCCCCACTGCTATTCTCCCTCTACACCAACAACTGCACCTCAGGAGACCCATCTGTTAACCCTCATGTTGTCCTCAGGTCAAATTGACCTGTTGTCCTATATCAATGTTATTTTTAATTACCCAAGTGTAATTACCCTAAATAACATGATTGATTCCACACAACGCTCTTTGGCAAGTACAAATCCACTCTCTACTACTTTCATTAATTTTGGGGTGTCTTATTCAATTTTATAGCATTTGAAAAAGAAAACTGAAGTGGTTTTGAAATAGTATTGAGTAAAAGTTGACATATTCCAGTCTGTGATTATCCATCAACATACATTCCTTAAATTTTTTTGTCTAAATAATTCCTAATTTCTGCATTTCTAACTGAAACATTAGGTATAATTTCCTATAAATTAGGTTTATTGACCATAAATTCCCAAAATAACTGTAAAAGTAAAGTTAATATGTTAGTGTTAGTGTCAAAAACAAATATTGGGGGGGGGTTGATCAGCTGGCTCTTTGGTCAGAACAACTTTGCGCTTAACACGCTCAAAACTGTGAAGATGATTGTGGACTTCAGGAGGAGCCCCCCTCCCCCACCCACACTCTTCTCCCCATCACCATACTCAACAGCCCTTTGTCTGCTGTGGAATCCTTCAGGTTTCTGGGATCCACTATATCCCAGGACCAAAAGTGGGAGGCCAACACTGACACCATCATCAAAAAGGCCGAGCACAGGCTGTACTTCCTGCGCCAGCTCAGGAAGCTCCACCTGCCTAAGGAGGAGCAGACAGCCATCCTTCAGTCTGTCCTCTGCATGTCCATCACTGTCTGGTGTGGATCTGCCACCAAAAAGGACAGGGGCAGACTACAACGGACAGTTAGGACTGCAGAAAAGATCATCATTGCCAACCTGCCCTCGGTTCATGACTTATACTCTTCCAGAGTCAGGAAAAACGTGCAGGAAACATCACTGCAGACCCATCTCACCCCAGACACAACCTGTTCCAGCTTCTCCCCTCTGGTAGGCGCTACAGAGCACTGTACACCAAAACCAACAGACTCAGGAACACTTTCTTTCCACAAGCCATCACTCTTTCTAATGGCTCACAGTGTCAAAGTTCAATTCCTGTGCAATAACCCAGCAACACTAATCAGTCTGTTTACTGGTTCCACTTATTATTCATTCAGCAATCTCTATTTCAGAGCTATTCATACTGTTCATATTGTAGTGTACTCACATAAAATAACATACTATTTATTCCAGCATCCTTTGCACTATGCTCCATAATGTAAATAATAATAATCATTAAAGAAAATTACTCTTGCACACTTTGCACTCTGTTTTCTGTTGTATGAGTAAGCACATTGTGAGCAATGTATAATCCAAAGCAAAATTCCTCATATGTGTACTCATATCGGGCAAATAAAGCCGATTCTGATTTATGAAAGGACTGCCAGGTAAAGCAGATGATGAGGGAGATGAGCATCAGACCTGGTTGTGAGCAGTCTCAGTTTCGGGGTCATGATTTCTGTTGAGTTTTTCAAATTTATTTGTTTTTACTCTTTAAGCACCACAAGCTGAGTGCCATCTAGTTCCATTAAATTGAAGAGAAGGCAGACATCTTTTTACGGCAGATATCTCCAACACTGGGCAACTTACACAAAAACAATCCAGATTGATAAAAAGCCCTGCAGGTAAGAGTTGGAGTGGGAAGAGCAGACCTGTTCTGTAATTTTCCCATTTAATTTTTTCTTTCAAAAGATATCCTCAGTGTTGCATAATTTGCATATTGAAGTCAAAACACTTTGTTTTTGAATTTATGGAAAAACCTCCTCCAACTTCACATTTAACTATTGCTTTAAATATAAAAGTCAACCAATACATGCAACGTATGCATATCATACATTGTAATACATTTTCACCACCTAAAAATGCAACTTTCTTTTGCATTCCCTCAAGTATCTACGTCAGCTGAACGTCATGAAAACACTCATGTGCACATGTTCTGACCATGCTTAAAAGCTGTAATGGGTCCTTATACTGTTCAATGGGTTAATCTCAGCTCTGACGCACGCATTCCTCTGCCTGTGAGGGACTTTCCCTTAAACTGCTGTACTCCAAAAACGGAGAGATAAAAGTGTTGGATGAAAAAGAAGATGAAGAGCATAAAGAGTGATAGCTCAAAACCAATGAAAGTTGTCGTAAATTAAATAATAGAACATCTGTCTGATTACTGACTGGATTCATGCTGTGACAAGCGGGATGTTACAGCATACACCATGTCTGCAGAAGGACCTTGTAGTCTTTTTAATTAATGCTGTCTGCATTCCTTTTTGTCATGTCACACAGAACACCGAATCTTCTCTTAAGAAGCTGCTTGAATGCTACTTGCTAAAAACAAAAAAAAGAAATCTGGATTTTTTCACTGCTCAGATTCACATTTTCACTGATCTGCAAGATCTCAGGGACAAAAGAGAACAAAAGAGGAAATTTTCAGTGGTTTTAGGAATCAGTCAGTTGGGAGAGCGCGCGCCCCCATACATGGAGGTTTACTCCTCGACGCAGCGGGCGCGGGTTCGACTCCGACCTGCGGCCCTTTGCAGCATGTCATCCCCCCTCTCTCTCCCCTGTCATGTCTTCAGCTGTCCTGTCAACCAAAAGCCTAAAATGCCCCAAAAATAATCTTAAAAAAACCCACTGATTGACATTTCTTCACAATTTTATGACATTTTGTAGACCAATCAACTAATCAATTAATGGAGAAAACAATTGACAGTTTTATCGATTAATCAACCATGAAAATAATAGTTAGTTGCAGCCCTACATTAAAAAACTTGATACAGTCCTTCATCAACAATGCTCCCATTTAAATGGTGATGACCAAAGCCCAATGTAATCAAAGGGCCTGTCAAAATGTCAACCATATGATTCAGCTCACACCAATCCCAGATGGTGAAAAAAGACTACCCATCAGGTACTGGGAAGAGAAAAAGAGTAAGATAAAAACATGCAGGAGCATGCAGGTACAAATCAGAGGTATTGACACTGTGTGTAACAGTGACACAGTGCTACTGGTTCCATGGATGTCTCTGTTTCTCTACTGGGTCTGACACACGGACACCGATGCCTCTGGTGCTCTCAGGCGGTCCTGGACACAGCCAGTGCTGAAATGGAAAAATGGTTTCCAAGGAGAAATATTGCTCTGATGCAAACATGGAATTGATTTTATTTTAGTCTTGCATCGCCAGACCTTCCTCCACAGCACCGCGGAGGAGGGTCTGGCTAGTCCACACAGTATTCCGGGATGGGAGAAAAACATGCTCTGGTTTATTGGCATTTCTTTAACCCACATGTTGTCCTCGGGTCAAAATGACCCGTTGTCTTATATCAATGTTCTTTTTAACTACCCAATTGTAATTACCCAAAATAACATGATGGATTCCACACTCTTTGGCAAGTACAAATCTCTACTTTCATTAATGTTGGGGTGTCTTATTCAATTTTATAGCATTTGAAAAAAACATTGAAGTGGTTTCTAAATAGTATTGATTATAAGTTGACATATTCCAGTCTGTTATTATCCATCAACATACTTTTCTTTAATTTTAGTCTAAATAATTCCTAATTTCTGCTTTTCTGACTCAAACATTAGGTATAATTTCCTATAAATGAGGTTTATTGACCATAAATTACAAAAATAACTGTAAAACTGAAGTTAATAGTGTTGAAAACATCAAAAAAAGTGACAAACATAGAAAAAAAAGCGTCAAAAGGGACAAACATAAGAAAAAGTTTTTTTGTCTTGATTTTCAATTTTGACGGGAAGACAACTCAAGGGTTAAACCAATCCCAATCATCATGGGTGGCGGAAATCCAGCGTGATTTCCGGCATCAACGGAGGTGGAACGTTGTGAACATAGACTACGTAGTCTGGTTGAAACTATAAACCAAGTGCTAAGACATGCATAAGACATGTCAAACTGTTGATGACACTATAAAAATAAATTGAATTGGATCTCTTATTTAGGGCTGCCCCCTCTTAGTTGATTAGTCAACTGATCGGTCATTTTGGTCTTTTTTGTATGCTTTTGCATGCTGAATGAATGCATTTGCCACTTTGCACACATATATGGTCATTTTTAATCCGGTGTAAGTTATTATAGGCTTACTGTCCACGTTTGTTTTTGCACTGTACTGTATGTTGAGCCCTGTCTTAGACAATTTTCTGCCATGAAAGACAGTAATCTTTTCTGAATCTGAATTTCCAAGAAACTCATGAGAACATTTCTGGCAAACACACATTTTAAAGGGGAGCTGTTGCATGATTCTGTGAGGAAAAACTCAGTTTTACAGCTGGTAAATGGATCACATTTACATTGTGCTTTAAGGCTTAAGGACCACTCAAAGTGCTCAGATTTGTTCAGCGAATCAACTCATCGATTAGTCGAAAAAAAATCAGATGAGTGTCAGTCGACTAAGGACTTCTTCTTTAGTTGAGATCAGCCCTACTCTTAAGATCAGCTGTGTTCATGTGGATGCTGGCTCACTACATGGCTCACCAATCGAATTACCAGAGCCACTATCAACAATTCTGCTGTGCCAAGTCAAACACACTCAAGTTGGATTAAACACAACCTGGCTTCTAACATCCTTCCAGCACAAAATACAGTCAGGGTTTAGACATTCATTTCATTTTTTTTTCATTTTTGGCTCATGGAAAGTGAGTAATGAATAACCTTGATATGGGAGACTTCAGTGGTTGCAAAAGAAGGGAAACTATGCAAGACATTTGTTATAGTGAGTCATATTAAGTTGTATTAACGTGCAAATGAACGCAAGCATAGGCTGAGCATACACACACAAGTTCATAACTGGATGATGGATAAATTGTGGATTGTAAAATGTAATATGCGGCTACTGAAAAGAAGAAACAAAGATGATAGCGCTTGATGGAGAAAATTGCATTTGACGCTGTTTTTAAAATGCCTGTTTCTCTCCATCTCACCAATGGTTGACACCACAGTTCCCACGAAGTAAAAAGCGCCGGTGAAGTCCCAACGAGGTCTGATTGTGTCCACGCGGATGCCCGCAACGTTCGCCTCCTCGTAGTTCCTGAGGAAGTTATTCAGGTCTTTCTTACTCAGGTTGTACTTCTGGCTGAACTGCTCGAACCTCTGCGCCCAGCGCTCCTTGGCCTCGCGCTCCATCGGCTGCTCCAGTGCGGAGAAGACTGCGGCCCCACAGAGGAGATAAATGACGATGAACAACGCCAGCAGCAGAAACCTCGCGTTATCCTCGTTTATGGGACCGGAGCCGCAGCAGCCGCTCCTACATGCCATTATGTTGCTGTTATTGTGCAGCTGCAGCGAGGGACCTGTGGCATGGTTAGCATCGAATTAAAAAAAACGCACAGTCCTCGGTCAAAAAAAACGTTGTCACGATATTTTTTACGACAGAAAAGTCCTGCGCAATACAAGCAAATTGTTCAGGAAGCTTATGATCGAGTTCTCCCAAGGCTTTGGCATTTTTTTGCTTACGTGCAAAACATGCAGTCCAAGTCTAAACCAAGTCTTAATCCAAAACGTGTCCTCTAACGACTCGTTACTTCATCTCCACCGGCTGCGGTCTTTAGGTCTGGGCTAAGATGCTCAGAGAGGAGGAGAGAACCAACCTGTGGATGCAGAGAGGCGTCCTGTTGTCTCTCATATCCTGCCTCTCCAAAGAAAAGTCTCCACCCCTGCGCGCGCGTTTTACGCACCGCGGATTGACCACAAACATATGGATGAACTTACAGCCTTTGTCCATTCATCACTATATACGAAGTGTATTTAGTGAGATTTGCCACATTTCCAATGGTGATTTCCCCCAGGTCGTAAAAAAGGCATAATAAAAGAGCCGAATCAGATAATGAGGCCAGGTCTTAAAAATGTTCGACCCGTAACCCAACTTTGGAGGTTTGATTTTGACAATATAGAGCGCGTTTGCATAGTGAGATCAATATGACATGACCTTTTTCGGGCTCTGATGAGGATTCAAGCTCCTGTCCGCGGTCACCGCGGGACGATGTGAGCAAATGTCACAGCGGATGGACGCGTAGAGATACATTATTCAGGATCGAAGGGACAGCAGAAGAGCTATTTCGGTCAAAACGGGAATCTAACAACATGACAACGCGCCCAAAGACATTTCAGAACCCTGGACAAGACCTAAGTGGTCTTGATGAAAACGTACAGCTTGCTTATATTACAGAATGAGTTAATAACTGTTAAGTGCTTGAGCTTTAAGTAATGCAATGGACTTTTTTTCACTAGAGTAAACTCAGACTCTCACAGAGTTACCCGGATGTTAATCCTGTCTGAGTAGAAGAGCTCCCGCTTCAAGTAGTCAAATGTTTTGGTCTTGCCCGTCTATACACAACTATTGGTCCAATATCTTCCGAACATTATCTGTTGCCCTTCAGGTGCCGTTTGCTCCACCAATATTAACAGCTCTCTTTGGGACTCTGCCATCCATGATGGCCCTGCCTAAAATGAAAGCAGACCTTTCTTAACTCTATTAGCTAGACGGCTCATGCTATTTCGTTGAAAGTCAGCTTGCCCCCCATCCTTGGAGGCTTGGGTCAGAGATGTCCTCCATTTTAGTAAACTCGAAAAGATTAAGCATACACGGGGCGACCTCTAGCTCACCCAGTAAGAGCGTGTGCCCCATGTAGGCTGAGGCATTTGCAGCGGCCCGGGTTCAAATCCTTTGCTGTGTCTCATCCCCCATCTCTCTCCCACCTTTCCTGTCTATCCACTGTCACTCTGAATAAAGGGAAAAAGCCCCAAACATAAAAGATTAAGCATACACTGAGTGGATCCAGAAATACATTTATTCAAAGTATTGCAACCTCTCTTTGATCACATAGAGAAGCTGCAGTTTCATAGTGTGCTTCAATTATTCTGACTGTCACCCTTTGTATCTCTCTTTTTCCTTGCATGTAATTATATAAATAAGTCACTCTTTTTCCTTGTATGTAATTATATAAATAAGTCAAGTTTGAAAGAAATTTTTACCAGGAAGATTAAGTTATTTTATTTTATGTTTAAGTATGTCAGAGACCAAGCAGTAAAGCAATGAGGAAAACTGTAGCTTGTTGAAAAATGGGTTTTTATTTACCCAAAAAATGCAAAAACAACATAAACCAAAAACTTAAAATCTAGGCCTATGAAAGAGGCCAACACAATATAACTTAACCCAACTATAGCAACAACAAAACAAGATATGAACTCAACAACTTCATGAAGGGGAATTATATACCAACTTGGCCAAACCAAATTACACACACGGGGAAAAACAAGATAGACATAATTGCAACTAATACGAATTAAACCAACCTAAACCTAAATCCCCCCTCCAGCATGGTTGCCACTGGTATGGCCCAATTGGCCATAGTATATAAAAATCCTTCACCCTTGGAGGCAGTGTATGCTGTTGGGCTCAGCGTTTAAAGAAAGTGTGCGGTGTTTTGTTTTGTTCCATACAAGTACAACAGAATTTCATAGGGACTGTTAGACGTTGGCTAGCCTAAGTTGAGAGAGTATTTGGCAGGAGTATTGGCCAACGGCCTGTACTGTATAAGTTCGGTGTACGATACAATTGCACGTATTCTCTAACATGGCAGGCAATCCAGAAGATAGTTGTTGTAGTATGAATGAGTTTGAACAAGAAGATTGGAACTGGCAGAAAAGGAGGATACATAAAGCAAAGCGGGTTAGAGGAGTGAAAGAGAGTGAGGATAAATGGAATGTTGTTGTGAGGTTTGAAGAACCAGGAGTCAAGAGTTTGGATCCGTTAAAATTGACGGAAATACTTAAGAATCAGGTTGGCGAGGTTAAATATGCTAGGATTCTAAATTATGGCAATTTATTGATTGGATGTAACTCTGAAGAGCAGATTGGAAAAGCTCTAAAAATGCAAGCTATTGGGAGAACAGAGGTAGTAAAGGTGGTAAAAGTGGGTGAACAAGGAGGTGACTTATGGAATTCCTTTAGCAATTGAGATAAAGGAGCTGGTTACAAATTTAAAAGAAAAGTGTGATGCTGTTCAGAGTGTCTGGCTTTTACCCAGGGGGTTGAGAAAAAAGAAACCGAGTCAGTTTTGGTTCAGTTCAGCACAAAGAGTTGCCTTTGATATTATACTTTGGGAATGTGAGATACAGAGTAAGAGAGTTCATGAGCCAGTGAGTGTCAGAAATCTGGTCATGTAGACGAAAAGGTGTGCTAAATGTGGTGGGGAACAGGACTATGGGGCATGTGGAGAGGGGGTAAGACAAATACATGCTTTAACTGTGGATGGGGACATGGTGCGGCCTACTGGGGGTGTGTAGTAATAAGAAGGGAGACTGAGATTCAGAGTGTGAAAAGGAAGGACAGAGTTCCTTATGCAGAAGCAGTCAAAAGAGTGGAGCAAACAAAGAGAGTTAGTGAAGGAAATGTTAGACAGGAAACAACAACAGGGAATGCATTGACACAGAGACAAGAACATGTAAGCGAGAAGGAGAAAAGAGGGACTTGGTTATCTTTATTGCAGGGATAATTAATGCAACAGCTGAGGTTAAATCTAAAACTTAAAGGATTCAAATCATTGCAAAGGCAGCAATTCAGCATTTGGGCTTATTAGACTTAAAATGGGAAGAAATAAGGGACTGTCTGGCTGTACACTCCAGTCAGGAAGTAGGTAAAGGATGATCTTATTTATTATATATAATTTTCTATTGGAATGCAAGGAGTTTAGTGGGAAATGGTCAACATTTTAAATAGTTTATAGATAGCAGGAGTGTAAAACATGATGTAATGTGCAGGAAACATGGTTAAAACCCAGATAAAAACCCAGATTTGATTTTGTTTTCTCTAATTATATTGTCATCAGATGTGACATAGAGCAAGGTAGTGGTATGGGTTGTGCTACCTGTGTAAAAATTACTATAACCCTTGTAAACAGTTAGAATTAAATAAACTAGAGGAAATAGAAGGCCACGATAGAGATAATGTTATATGGTGTGGAGATTTTAATGCCCACAATACACTGTGGGGAGGAAAAGACAGACAACAATGGACAGGTGATGGAGGAGGTAATGAATGATAATAATGATATTTGTTTGAATGATGGTAGAAGGACTAGGATTGATATTAGAAAGAGTTACATTTTTGTCTAGTAGAATGGCTCCAAAGTGAGTGGGAAGTACATGGAGATAGCACTTTTGAAAGTGATCACTACCCAATTATATTTAAACTGAACGTTGATGTAAGGTTGTGCCCAGAATATCCAAAAATAATTCAAAAGGCAGATTGGATGAGATTTTGGAAATTGATTTATATAATTATATATTAGTTCAGTCCAAGAAACAAATGATGTTGAAATAAATGAAAGTAAGTTGCGACAGAGTATTTATATGGTTGCAATGGCTGCAATACCAAAAAGTTCAGGAAAATTAGTGAGAAAAGAGGTTCCATGGTAGAGTGGTGAAAGTGAAGAGGTAGTTACAGAAAGGAACAGCGCTTTCAGAAGATTAAAAAGAACTCATAACTTTCAACATTTGATTGAATATACGAAAGCACAGGCAGTAGTGAGAAGGTGTATAAGGCAAAGGAAAAGAACATACTGGAGGGATTATTGTAGCTCAATTGGAAGTAATATTAATATAAATGATGTATGGGGAATGATCAAGAAAATGGAAGGTAATAGAAGAGGAATTGTCCAATCCTTTAAGATGGCAAACAGATGGCTATATTAAATCTAGAGTGAGCAGAATTGATGGTGAACCCACTGAGTAAGGTAAATAGTTTCAGCAATCTGTCAGAAGAAGAAAGAAGGGGTAGGAAGAAACAAGAAGTCATTAAGCTGAGGTTATTCAAAAGAAAGAAAAAATAGAGGATAAATATAATCTTACTTTCACTCTGAGAGAGTTTAAAAATGCATTGGATAAGTGTAAAAATTCAGCTCCTGGAAAAGATGAAATTTGTTATGGTATGTTAAAAGTGATAAGGGAATTCAGAAGGTTTTGAATGTATTTAATAAAGTTTGGGAGGGAGAAAATATTCCTGCAGGATGGAAGGAGGCAGTTATTGTTCCAATAAGAAAACCAAGAAAATATGCTTGAAATCCAGCAAATTATAGGCCAATAGCTTTAACCTCTCACTTAGGTAAGTCAATGGAAAGGATGGTAAATGGAAGGCTGATGCGCTTTATTGAAGAAAGGGGGTTGATGGCTAGCTTTCAGAGTGGCTTTAGAAAAGGGAGAAGTACTATAGATTCAATCAAATGTCTTGAGGATGAAATAAGAAAAGCACAGACACAGAAAGAGACTATTGTGGCAGCATTCTTAGATGTGAAAACAGCACCAGATATGCTATGCGTAGAGGGTCTCTTAATCAAGAAATATATGGTAAATATGTTTTACTGGGTAATGGACTTTTTAAATAATAGAAGTATTCAGGTGAAAGTTGGGAAAGAAACCTCTAGAAGGTGTTTGGTAGAAAATGGGATACCACAAGGTAGTGTTATTGGTCCATTGTTGTTCAACATAATGAATAATGATGTTTTTTCTAATGTTCAGCCAGGAATTGGAAAGTCACTATTTGTTGTAGCCTATGGAAAAGGGGGGAAATGTGAAGTATACCATGAAGAAGGTGCAGGAAGCTCTGACCATAGTGGAGGATTGGTGAAGGAAATGGGGGTTTAGATTCTCTACTGAGAAGACTAAGGTTATGAGTTTTACTAGGAAGAAAATAGATGAAAGTATAAAACTGGAGTTGTAAGGTAGGAATTTGGAAACGTTTTAGATTTATTGATGTGTTAAGACTTAAATGGAGGGAGCATGTTTCAAAAGTAATAGACAAATGGTAAAGGGTAACAAATGTAATGACATGTCTTGCTGGGACAGACTGGGGAGCAGATGTAGCTTCTTTGAAGCAAATGTATGTGTATTAAAGCAAGTATTGAATATGAGTGTTTGGTTTATGGATCTGCTGCCAAGACAGTTTTATCTGGGTTAGATATAGTTCAAGCTAAGGCATTGAGAATATGAAGAGAAGCTGTGTGATCTTCCGCAGTGTGTTCCTTGCAGGTAGAAACAGAAGAAAGCAACTTCAGGCTAACTATTGGGTCAACTTGATGGGTCAAATGTGTGATCACCCAATTAAAATAACAATTCAGGCAAGCTGGGAGACAGAGGGTGCAAAACTTCCAAGTTTTGGATGGACAGGGGAGACAGTGGCACAGGAAATGTCCATACATGACAAGAACTTTTGTCCAAGAGTACTGTGGCCATCAGTTCCTTTATGTCAATTGGTGGTCCCGAAGACTGATTTAGAGATACTTTGGATTAAGTCAGACAATCCTGAATCAGATTTGGTGCATGAATTCCATTGTCATACAGTATAATAGAGCAATATCAGGAACACATATTCATTTTTACAGATGGTTCAAAGGATCTAGAAACAGGTGCTATAAGAGCAGCTTTTGTTGTTCAGAGGTGGAATGCCCAAGCCTGTAAGAGAACCTCGAAATTCCTAAGTGTGTTCACAGTGGAGTTACAGTATATGCAATCCTGATGGCAGTGCAATGGACTGAGCAAATTCAGAACCATAAAGTGTTGATATGTAGTGACTCTGTCAGCTATCAATAGTGTTGGGAAAGGTTCATCAAAGAGTCGACAAGACCGTGCATATGATATTCTTCTGGCAATTAGAGATGTGAAAAGGAGAGGGGTAGAAATATCATTTGTATGGGTCCCAGCTCATGTAGGTATTGCAACAAATGAAAAGGTTGATAAGTTGGCCAAGGAAGCTGCTCATAAGGAAACTGAAGAGGTCAACATTAATTTATCCAAGGCAAAGGGTAAAAGTACGGCAACAGCTCTGGCAGCAAGAAAACAAAGGGAGGCACCTATTGTCCATATCTAGTAAGGTAACTGACTCAGTTAATGTTTGTAAAAGTAGGGAGGTTACACGTAAAGAAGAAGTTATTATTTCTAGAATGAGGATTGGTCACATGTTTCTGAACAGCACTTTATTTTTATCTTTGAAAAGACACTGGCAGGATATAGTGCACTAAGGTGCTAGTTCCGTAGATGGCAGTAATGCAACTTTTTGGATGCCGGCTGCCGTAAAACCCCTTGCCACCATCACGGTAAAAAATAATGATAAATATAACAGAACATTTTAGAATGTAGAAAAGAGTGCACTCCATTTAAACCATGTAAAGCTAAAGGAAATAAATGTGGTTTATGAATTAACCAAACAGTGTAATGTGTTTGTTTTGGTGCCTGAATTGTTTGGGGTGTGGCTGACTGCACAATAAATTACTGTGTGTAGTAAATATCATGGGGGGAAATTGTGTGCCATATTACCATTGCTGGCTATTTTAACCTGTGTGGCCTAGGCCATCACAACGTAAAAACGTAATGCTAAAGTGCCTTGTGTGCGACCACTGTCCTGCTGTTTACCCAAAGCCTTTATGCCAAGATGCTGGTATACACATACCCCATTTTCCTTTGTTTTCTATAAGGAAATGCTGAACGTATAATCACAATCTACTAAAAACACCAATAAAAAGGAATTTGCAACCCTTGTGTTGTCTTCCCATCAACCATGAAACACTCCCTATTTCCAACCTTTTTGTCACTTTTTCAATGTTGTGGGTGCTTTTTTTAATGTTTTTTCCAAATTTGAGGTTCATCAGATGAAATCTATAGGAGTTTGTTAAAGTACGACATGTGGAAATGGCCAAAATTCCATTCTTTTTGAACTTTCAATTCAAAATGGCGGACTTCCTGTTGGGTTTAGGGTATTGCTCCAATGAGCTTTTTTGTATGCCTTGACATGCCACATATTTCTACCAAGTTTCGTTAGTCTACATTAAACATACTGCAGGGGCTCAATTTTTTTTAATTCTGTAGGGGGCAAGCGAGCCATTTTTGTGCGCATAGTCCCGAATTTGCAGGGAGAAAGAACAAATAATTCCTTCAGTTTCAATAGGGCCTTCACCGCTGTTGGCGCTCGGGCCCTAATTATGGATTTGCCAATCCTTGGTCTTATTAGATTAAGGAATTAAACAAAAAAAGAGCATCAAGGCTGGTACTAGAAGTTGATTCATGAAAACAAGATGTCAGGGTGAAACCAGTGCAAAAGGGGAGTTAGTCATTAGACAAGGAGACAATTGACAAATGTAAAAAATAATACAGCATTGACAGTAGACAAACTACTTTGATGTTTACAGCATATATATGACTCACACCCTGATTACTGGATTTTACAGACTAAGCCAAATCCATAACACACAGCAAGGTATTGATATTTCACTGGCAATTATTTGGAAATTATTAACAGAGTGAGATTGGAGTGTTGTTTCTCCTCTCCCAGTAACTGTTATGGGTCTGGTGTCGCTGTCATAAGATACACTGAAACTAAATGGGAATAGTGTTCATATTGTCTGGTTTCTCAGGGTTAAAAAGAACTGATGATTCTGTTGTGTTTTGTATCTGTTGTATTTCATATTGGATAGCATAGTATAGTCCTAACATAACATACTTTACTATAGTGTACTGTCCTATTTTATACTTTACATTACTGTACTATACTCTACCATACCATACCATACCATTAGGGTTGTAGCGATACACTCAACTTTTGATACGATTTTTTTTATCTCATGATACAATTTTCCCACCATTTCAACAGAATGAGCTGCAGACAATGAACAGAAAAAAACTGCATCAACATCAACATGCAGCCTCTTCTCAAAAGTGCAACTGAAGTTGTATTTTATCTTAAAAAATGAAATCAAGAAATGTATTTTTTTCCCCCACATCAAACCAAGTAAATGAAAAGAAAAATATCTCCTTAAATAGATCAACTAAGATGACGCAGTGACGTGAAGTCAAACAAGTGAAATCAAAGTAGATTAAGCACTAGACCGTTTCAAAACTGCACCGCAATTCAATTTTCAAATCTCAACCGGTTGTAATCTTTACCCAATAATATGGATTTTTTTTTTTTAACCGATTCACGCTGCATTGTTACATCCTCACATACCATATTATAGTGGTTATCAACTTGTTTCAATACCCAATTTTCTTCCGCCAATTACCCCCAAAAGCTCCTAGTGCCTGTATATTAGGAGCAACAGTACAGCGCTGCACCATCAATGTCTGATTTAATAAAGAAAACCTTGTAACTGTAGAATCCATCAATAAATTCCTGGCAAATAATGTTTTTGTGATCTTACAATAACATTGAAGTGAGTCTTTTAATAAGTTGTACTTGAAATTTAATTAGAAATATGGGCTTGTGCTTAATTTTGTCGTTGTCATTTTCTGTATTTACAGCTGTATTGCTGGCACATTTCAACCACACAGGAGACACATTTAACAATTGCATTGAAAATAGGAATGTTGAATATAAAATGTGGTTTATTATTCTTAGATTTATATTTTGAATTGAACTTGTTACAGTATTATTACTTTAAGGAATTATGCAATTACTTTAGGAATTATGAGGTTCTCAACATCACTTCACTTTGGGAAACAACGAACTTTGAGCTAGAACTTAGAGCTGAAAATGGCAAATTTTGAAGGATATTGTACCAAGATAGCTAGACCTGTTGGTTCTTTTGGGGAATGATTGTAAAGATTTACAAACAATATATTTACCACATTTGCTCATTAATTAGGACGGTTTTGGACTGATTGGTGGGGATTTACTATAGACGATGTACACGCCGGCGATGCATTGGTAAGTGCAAAGGACGTTTAACCATGTATCCATCCATGTAGTAGGATCTTATTTCACATGGCCTGTCCCTGCCTTGCTGCTTCAGACTGCGTGTGAGGGTGCGGCTTGTTTGAGATATGATTGTCTATCCATCTGGCGCCGCGCCACCAGTTGGCAAAAAGAGAGAAGAGGGAAGATTATTTTGTTGTCTAGCTAACTTTTAATTGAATTCCTGAAGTGCATTTCATGCTCGAGCACAGGTTTGAACCCTTTGGAGGAGAAACTGGAATTAAAACGCCTTGGTGCCCACCAGCCTTGGGATATTGTCATCACTCAAACTCAGTGAAAACACATTTTATCACCCTGCCTTTGTGGTACTGGTCCATATGTTGTGTTGGATCAATTGATATTACGTTAGATTCAATTCAATTTTATTTATAGTATTGATTCATAACAAGAGTTATCTCGAGACACTTTACAGATTGAGTAAGTCTAGACCACACTCTATAATTTACAAAGACCCAACAGTTCTAGTATTTCCCTCCAGAGCAAGCAACAAGTGCGACGGTGGCGAGGAAAAACTCCCTTTTAGGAAGAAACCTCAGAGCGGGCCGGTTGGGGTTTGAAATGAAGAGTGGCAATAACAGTCACAGTAAAAGATAATGGAACAGTGACTAGAAATAGTAGTTTGTAGTAGTTCATGGCATAGTAGGGCACTGCACGGCATTACAAGGCACAGCAGGACGTAGCAGGAGGTAGCAGGGCACCGCAGAGCGTAGCAGGATGTAACAGGGCACCGCAGGACGTGTAGCAGGACCATGGTGACTGATTTTGGAGCCTCCCTGATCCAAGGAAACATGCTGGGGGGAAAGGAACATAAGAACTCCGGGTAATGACTCCCCAGAGCTAGGTTAGTAACAAGCATTTCTGGGACATGGATGCACACAAATGGAAAGAGGAGCTCAGTGTGGAAGTCCCCCGGCAGTCTAAAACTATTATAGCATAGTTAAGAAAGACAGGGCAAAGAGAGGAGGCTGTACTGCCCTGTCTCTCTCTAGTTTTATTATATTATTGATCATATGGTAAATTAATCTGACAACTATGACGAGAAGCAGAGAAGAGAAGGGGTGCCGTGTCTCCGGCTAAACACCCTCCCCCCGCTTTAAGCTTTACCAAAGAGGAGAGTTTTTAGTTTATGGTGACGGTGTCTGCCTCCCGAACCCAGATCGGAAGCTTATTCCGCAGTAGAGGAGCCTGATAACTGAAGTCTCTGACTCCCATTCTACTTTTAGAGACTGTAGGCACCACAAGTAACTCTGAATTCTGAGAGTGCAGTGCTCTAGTCGGACAATAAGGCACTAAGAGCTCTTCAAGATAAGATGGTGCTTGACCAATGAGAGCTTTGTAGGTCAGGAGAAGGATTTTAAATTCAATCCTGGATTTTACAGGAAGCCAATGCAGTGAAGCTAATACAGGAGAACTATGATCTCTTTTCTTAGTTCCTGACAGAACACACGCTGCAGCATTCTGGATCAGCTGGAGAGTCTTACGGAACTTACATGAGCGTCCTGATAATAAAGAATTACAGTAGTCCAGCCTGGAAGTAACAAATGCATGGACTAGTTTTTCAGCATCGTTTTGAGACAGGATGATCTTAATTATGGCAATGTCACGAAGTTGAAAAAAGGTTGTTCTTGAGGTTTGTTTTAGATGGGCATTAAAGGCTATATCCTGATCAAAAATAACTCCTAGATTTCTGACAGTAGTGCTAGAGGCCAGGGCAATACCATCCAGAGTAACTATATCCCTAGATAATGAAGTTTGGAGGTGTTTAGTGCCAAGCACAATAACTTCAATTTTGTCTGAGTTAAACATCAGAAAATTATAGGTCATCCATGATTTTTTCTTTTTTTGTGAACAATTTTTTATTTTCTTCAATCATCACTCAGACACATGTCCTTCCGACTACACAGTCGGCTTATCACCATCAAAAACAAAATACACCTTTAACATTAGACAACACCAAAAAAACGAAAAAAAAAACAAAAAAAAACCCAATTGCAACCGTCCCTCACCCACCCAATCCCTCATACCCTGGATCTCTAAAAGATTTTGCCGTCCATGGCAGACCTCATAACCAACAATGTAAATACAGATATTAAGTTACAGCAAATTCCTAACCTTATCAGCCATTGAATGCCACGCTGAGATAGTATCGGGTCCTGCACTGTGCATTCTTGCCACTGATAGCTCCATCTCAATTACGTCTATGTAAGTGTTAATCCATTGAGACTTAGTAATTGCATGTGGAGGTTTCCACCGTAGAGCTAGCATTTTCTTGGCCGCAGTGCTGCCTGTTAAAAGCATACGCTTTTTCCAACATGCCATCTTTAGTGAGGAGGTGTCATTCAAGAGCAGCACAGCAGGAGAACACGGTACAATATCATCCACAACATTAGATAAAGTGGCACAAACCTTCCCCCAAAAAAGCTTCACATCCTTACATTCCCAGTACAGTCATCCATGATTTTTTATCATTTATGCATGCTTGAAGTTTAGCTTGATTGTCATCCGCATAACAGTAAAAGTTAATTGAGTGTTTCCCAATAATACTGCTTAGAGGAAGTATATATAAGGAGAAAAGAATTGGGCCAAGCACTGAGCCTTGTGGAACGCCGTGGCTAACTTTAGTGTACTGTATAAGTTAGTGTACTGACAGAGTTTTTTCAGGAGAGGATTTATCACAGCTACTTTAAATTACTGCGGTACATAACCTGTTAATAGAGACATATTGATCATATCTAGTAATGGAGTGTTTACCCACGGGTAACCCTTCTTTAAGTAGCCTTGTTGGGATGAGGTCTAAGAGACAGGTACATGGCTTAGCTAAAGAAACCTTTGATATTAATTGTTGATGGTCTATAGTTATCTACGTAGCCCACTTCATTAGCTGGGCACCACCCAAACAACCAGCGGTGGAAGGAAGACATGCGGCTGTAAATGTCATCGCTGATCAGGTTTAGAAGGGGTCCAGAGAAAACTACTAAGTCCGAATTTATCTTTGCATATGCACAAAGTGATCTCCGATTTGCGTAATCAGGTATCATTACCACCTACGTGAAGTATGATCTTACTGTATTTGCGGTTATCTTTAGCCAGCAGCTTTAGATGGGATTCTACATCGCCCCAGGGACACACACAATTGCGGCTGCCGGAGCCGCCAACTTCACATCCCGCAGTATAGAGCTAACCAGAGTATAACCAGATTTGGCTTCTTAGCTGGTGTGTTACTGAGTGGGGAGAAACAGTTAGAAATGCGAAGATGTTGGTGGCCAGCCATAGGCTCCGATTTGAAGCGACTGCCGCTGTGTTATAGGCACTTAGCCACCAGATTTAAACAATAAAGCAAAGTTCAGTGAGTTTTTGCTGAAGCTGAAAAATAGCGTCCGTGATATTGGAGCACCGGAAATTAGACAATACGCTTACCGTAAACGTCAGCACGTCAGTCCTAGATGGTGACAAGTATACTACTATGCATAAACTATACAACCATGGCTCCTGAAAGGACCGTCATCGGCGTCCCAGAGCTCTGTAGCGGAGTAGCGGCAAAATACAACCAACAACTGCCACTCGGATTTTATCGTTCTGTGGCACTATGTGTTCACGTTACAGCGCATCTTAGTTTAAAATACTTCTATTTTAGGTATAATATGGTCTCCTATTGGTGAAGTCGCAGGTATAGCCTACCCCATTTATACAGGTCCTATCCCCTGACCAATCGGCTATCCAAACCTTAACCACTCAAGACACCACTGTGTACTATACTGTACTTTACTATACTATGCTGTACTATCTCCAGCTCCTACATTCTTCAGTGACTAACAATGTTGTCTGTCTGTCTTTAATATACTGAGCTAACACTATATTTTTAATTGCTCCTTATCAAACAATGTCCGACTCAGCATGAAGGTGTGTAGCTTTTTTTACTCAAAGGGCGACAGGATTTACATGCAAAGCCTGTCTCTCTCCGAAATCTAATTGCCAGGGATTTTAAAAGGCGTGAAACAAGTCCAGTGTGAGAAAATGACAGTTGTGAGATGTTTATTTCCCACAGCATGAAACACAAGCAGATAGTTATTTAAATAATTTCCATCCCGGGGACTGGGATATTGAATCCAGTTTACCTCTTGTAGATTTGTGTTTCACATCGCTCCCTGTTGAGTGTGTAAACTGTACATCTCCACATTATCCCCTAGGGATGGCCCTCCAGTCTCTCTCTCGTTGTCAACTTCATTAAAAAGTTGCGGCTTTACCAAGGTTTAACTTTCCAAAAAGTGCTAACAAAAGAAGAACAATACATTTCTTACAATTTAAAGTTACAGAGCTCAGATGAAAATCAGCTAAATGCGTTCCACTGGGGTGTTTTTATCTTCTTACCCACACTTAACTGTGTGCACCTTTTTAATCTTGCTCTAACAGAAGATCTTCAACTTCAACTTTATTGATATTGTCCCCGAGGGATAATTTGTGGTGCAGCAAGGCAAACATGCAAGACATTCAGACACACAGCACAACAAAAGAACTAGCCTTTGTTGGCAAGTATCAGTGATAGCTAGCTGCATTCTGTTCTTATTAATGAAGCACTGGAGATTAGTTGGCTGTGGTGGCTTTATTAAATAAATCATAGGAGACATGAAACTGTCAGGCCCCATCCATTTTAAAGCCTCCCTTTAATTCTGTATTCCCTATAGATAGAGATCAGTTCATTTCAGCTGAAGAAGGAAATGTTTCACTAGTAGTCCCTGACGTTTTTAGGGCTGCACAATATTGGAAAAAACTTACATAGCAATATGTTTTTTCCACTGATATATATTGCAAGCCATCAATTCAGGCTAAAGTCAATAATTACCATTTCATGATTGTCATGGGGCTACCCCATGCCTTCAGTTAAACCGGGGGTAGCATGTTGTATCATGCTAAGCTAACCTTAGTATGAGCAGTAGTAAAGGGACAGTTAGCATGAGCACTATCATAAGCATGTGGGCTTGTAGCAATAAACACTTGGTTTGTCATTTTATTCCAGTTCATTTAAGTACTAGTCGAAAGACTAGCAATCATGGCTGGATAAATAAAATACATACACAATTAATTTCCAGTCATTTATTTTAGTTTCATTCACCTGTTTTCATTTCAAGCAGGGATCTGGGTCAAAATGGCAAACAGGAAGGGGTAAAGTTGGGAGTAATTTATAGAGGGGAAGACATGGAATGGCCCAAGTGTCAACCAGTGCAGAGGGGTGTACAAAGGGCATGGAGTTCTGTTTTGAGAAGCTTGTTCAGCGTGTAACATTTCATCTTTGATGTCATAGTTGATATAGGGTGTATTCATGCAGCCAGAAATGGTTGGGAATGGTGAACTAACACAATGATGCTTGATTGATTTCCAATTAACTTTGGTTTGTCTTGTAGGAGGGGCTTCTGCTTTAAAGGAGAGAGGCTGAGGCTTCTCTGGAGGGAGAACAACTTTGGCCTGGAAGAGTGCAGATGTGAGGGCCTAAATAGTCATGGCATGATTTAGTTTTTATTATTTTGTTTGATATTAGTAATAATTTCAGTAGTTAGTATTTAGTTTTCATGTTCTGTTTATTTGTATATAAGTTTGCAATAAGTCATCTTTGCCATCCTGCACTTCCATGAAGAATAAATCAAAGCACCAGGTGAAGAACTTCTGAGTCTATGCCTCCTCCTTCCACATTGGGGCTAAACCTTACAATGATAATAACAATTTCACTACTAAACAAGCTTCGTTACAAGTGACAAAAGGTCACTTAATATATAACTCCAAAATTAGAAAAAATTTCTAAAAACAGAAAAGCAGTATACATTTTTAAATAAAACCGCAGCTTTACACCAACTCCCTGATTGGTTTAGAAAAATATAACTTAAAATAAATGTTTTTTTTATCAAACAACTCAAAAGCATTTAGGGTCACAATCTTTTGTTTTTAAATCAACTTTTCTTAGCCAAAGTACCACGGTACAACAATGTTGGTCATCATAATCATGGCTAAACAAATAAAGTTCAAATAAAACTTGAATACATTTTGTATTAAGAGTATTACTTAGCAGTATGTATTCTGTATCCGTCTGCAAACAGCAACTTTTTTCCTCTGTAAGAAAATAGACTCATGTAGGGCTCCGTTGTCCTACTGGACCACAAGTCTGTTGTAGTTAAAGATTCAAGATTGCTTTATTGTCATACCACGTTACACTGTAGTACGAAATAACATACGAAGTTCACAGCTTAAAAGAATACAGCACAGGACCAATTAAAAACACTGTGGAAAAGTTGAGTTATTAGTTATGTGAATTAAAATAAATAAATGCTTAAATGGGTGTGCAGACATCTAGAAAAACTGAAAAATATAAATATCTAGATACAAGATACATACAGTTGCATTGAATTCCACTTGTCAGTCTTGGATTTGCATTTTTCAAACAGCTCTTTCAAAATCTGCGAGTGGCCCGATTTGGCCCGCAAGCCTTGAGTTTGATACATGTGAGTTAATATGATAAACCAGTATAACATGCCAATATGTTAACACTGTGATTATTAACAAGACTCAGCGACCAACCATCTGTATTCCTTTTTGTGCATATATGGCCTTGATTATAGGTCATTTATATTGAGACTGGGCATTCACAAGCATGCGTGTGGGTGTGAATATATATAATTTGCTTATATGCATTCAGACAGACCATGAATCTGCATGTGTGGCTTTCATAGTGTCACATTAGTCCTTTAGCCAAAGGAAACATCAAGAATTGACTGGAAATGAATTAAATGGAAAATGTCATTGTGTATATTTTATTTCATATATTTCATTTTATATGCTGTAGGCCTACTTAGTTGGAATTCGAGGAATTTATGAAGTTATTCTAATTGGGATGCTGAGCAAGAGCAGAGTGAGCGATTTTTCTTTTTCAAGTCTATTGAAAATCCAGTCAAAATTAGTTTTTTAGTTGTCTGGAAGCCTGGCAAGTGAAGTGATAAAATCTGTTTTAAATTTAACAAGAAGCCAAAGGAAAGACACAACCCCTCACTTAATTCTGAGACACACCAGATTTCTCTATTTACATGAGGAGTAATATTCCTAATACCATACATATCTCAAATGGTCTTTTTTTTAATTAGGTTTTCCTAACTTTCCATATACCTGTTTACAGCAATTAATGTACATGTAACATGTGTGACAAGTGCTTGATGGGGATATATTAATTAATAGAGGATGCTCAAGCATGTAATGAAGCATGTAATTTGCTGGTTGTTTATTTCTGATACATCTGTTTCCATGGAAATGCATTGGGGGTATTCAAATTAGGGTTATGCATAAGCTGAGTGTAAAGATATTTTGTAACCATAGTAGCAGACTTGCTGTACCTTAATAACAATCTTCTTCTCTGCGCGTGTATAATATGTGGACGTGCGTTATTTGGGGTTTCTTTCTTAGTTGATATGATGAAACTGTCTCACTAGTGGCGACAACGTCTCCATCATTACCATGGAGTCTGCCAAGGTTACAGCCTTTTGTCTTTCGCCTCGACATCTGGAAGTGTACACTTCACCTTATTTTGCCCTGCTGTATAATTAGTATCATTAAGCCAATGCTCTAATGATTTGCATACCAGAACACACATGTAGAAGATTTCTAAAGTGGGATTCTAATTTAAGCTCCTGGGTCTATAAGCGTCACACTGCTGCAGACCCGGCAGGGTGGGCGGGCCCGAGGGTGCCTGGCACGCTAGACTTTCTGCTCAGAGAAAACTCAATCAGCGGCTGCTCTGGCAGCAGCAGCACAGTGTCTCTCCCTCTATCTCTGCTCCCAGCATGTAGGAAAGACAGAGTTACTATGGTTATGGGCATTGGTGGCACCAGTTCATAATGTCAGGGCTCAACCCCAAATGCTGGTCAGCCAAGTGACACAAGCTGAGGGACACAAGTTACAGTAGAGGAAATGGCAGTGAACATATTTTTAATACCACAATTCATTATTAATCAGGAATTCAAATAACAGCTTTTGAGGTAGATAGTTCAATGTTCAATAATCAAGACTGGTACTTTGAATGTAAATTAGTTCCCAGTGTGTGTAAAAATCTCCCCACTACAGAGGTCCAGGCTATAAGCACCAATTTTTTTGTGATGTTTACTTGTATCGCTCTGCTACACTGAAATCTTGTGTTCCATTTCCTAGGCTGCAGCCTAGGCGAGCGGCTAAATATATTAGCCTAGCTGTCATTCACTTCACCTATGTTGTTTCCAGATCAAAACAACATAACAAATTCAGCCTATACCGACTTCCTGGAGCTGCTACTTGTTAAAAAAATTAAAAACAGCCCATGACTTTGCTTGACACACATGCCGGCAGCAGCTATTGTTTTCACATTGTGCCCGCTAATGAAAAATCAAATGCCCGCCCACGAATTGATGTCTGCACTGTTGTATTATCCTCAAGCAAGAACGTGGTTGAGCGACTCCTGCAGCTCTAAGCTACTTGTTCTGACCTTTGACCTCCCTGTTGGGGCAAGGGAGGTGTGAAAAAGAGAAATAACTCACAGAGCCGCTAGGCTTGGCCTTGTTCTCTTACCAAAGAAAGTAGCTATGTACCTATGGAAGTCCTGCCTCTTATAAACAAGCAACGCTTTCCCCTCAGCTATGCTGACAGTCTCAAAAATATCTTTTGTTTTGTCCTGGGGTCATTCCGACCCCAAATGAAATCTTTTGCCATCAAAATATGTTTTTATTCATCAAATGCTCTGAAAATATAATGGTAGTTGTTTACTACTATACTCTTAATGATAAAAATAAATTTGAAGGAAATTGATTGAATTATGGGTGTTTTACTGAATTTAATAACTTCTTTTGTCCTCTGGGGTCAAAAAGACCCCGCAGCGCAAAGTGGTTCAATGGAGAAAATAGTCCCACCGTACTGCTCGTCAAAACATCTTTTATCATGGATGTTGGATGTGTGGGGTCAAGCAACAACAAAACACCAGAACAGGTGTTGTCTCACAGGTGTTGGGCCATTTCACAGTTTAGTCTGAGAGAGACGGGCAGCACAATGATGAGGCAGGAGCTCTATACTGCACAGGATGCTTGCGAGATATTTGTTAAAATGAAAGAAAAGACAGACAAGGAGGACATCAATCAACTGATGAGGAGGATTCAGGGTCATAAGAGGAGGAAAATAATGAGGTGATGGATCTAACATACAGACCGGATGCTACTTTGTCCTCTGAAGAAGCCCCCACTATGCCTGCTGCAGAAATGGAAGATGAGTATGAATTGAAGGAAATTGATGAACTTGATGATGAGGTAGAACCTAAAGCTGATATAGAAGAAGTATCAGAAGGGCAGCAGGGCATCTATTATGATGAAGAATCAACTGATGAGAAAGAATCAGTGAGGAAGAGGACCCAGCTGAGATAGAAGAATATGTCCAATCAAAGAATGAAACATTGGCGCACAGATAGCTCAGTTGGTAGAGTGGGCGGCCACATGTAGAGGTTCGACTGCGACCTGCGGCCCTTGCATGTCAGGAATGACCGCATGTCATTCCCCCCCTCTCTCGCTCCCCTTTCATGTCTTCAGATGTCCTGTCAATAAAGGCCTAAAAATACCCCAAAATAATCTTAAACAAAATAATAAAGGACAAAACATTGATCTGGTCTTCTATTCCTCCCAGTGACGGATGATGCATGTTGACAGCAGAGAGAAAGACAAGCCACCATAGTCCAACTGCATATGCAAAGTCTCCAATTGATGGCATAGATCCACTTTTGACCTGTCTTATTTGGCTTGAATTTCAAATAAAATAAATGGTGTTAATGTGTTTGAATGAAGCTGATATTAAAAGCTTAATACAAAATTAGTTGAAGTATCCACTATATATTTTTTAAATAACAGTAAAACCAGATGGGGTCAATTTGACAATAGGTGTGATTATGGTGTGATTATGGTGTGATTATGGGCTGCAATTAAAAAAAATTCAAATGATTCAAAAACAGCATCCTCACTAAACTTTGACATATACTGTATAGCTCTGTGATAAGTCAAATAGTCAAAATAATATTAGGTGAAAAATAATTCATCTTGAGTCTTGTTGCACAGGGAACATGAAATTGTTAATCCGCACCTGCTTGGTGTGATAATTTAATGTTAGTATTGCATTGTTTCCTCTAGATTTTAGATCTAGATCTAGGCTTATCTGCTAATGTTACCTTGAAACCATCCAGACAGTACCCTACGTACCTAAAACCGGTGATTTAACAGCACCGCTCTTTTTACACACAGTTTAACAATAAAACGCTGAGTGAACCTTACTAGCTGCATAGCTACTAGCCCACTGTAGGTTGAGGATGGCCTTGTATAATATTTATACTGCTCTATTCCAGTAGACACGTGTATGTCTTGGCAATGAAATACATTTTTTTAATTAATATAGGCTACTTTTCAGGCAGTCTTCTGGGTTAAAATGGAATTCCAGGTTGTTGTTACTGTCTCAGATTTTGATCCTTATATATCAAGACAGCATCCCAAAACTAATAAGGTCTGTAAAATATTTCTGTTCAAATCCTATGTCTTCATATTTTCAGCCCTTATTACTTTAGTTTTACAGCCTGAAAATCACATTATCTGGGAAGCAATATTTGGACATTAATATAATGGAAGGTATTGTGCAAGTTAGATAGTGAAACAGGTTAGAGAGAGAGACAGGCAGCCCAAACCTTGTAGGGTGGAAGACAACCATGTCAATATGACTGAACCCTTAGTTTGTATAGCATGCCCTAGATTTTGAAAAAAAAAAGTGTGAAAAGACTGACAGGTTAGCATAAACTTTGAGCAAAATCTAAGAGGGTGCAGTTGTTTTCCTGGATGTAGTCTGATTTCACACAGAATGACCCAGTTGCATGTCATTTGGCTCAAATCCTCCCACTTACATTGACTCAGGCAGGTTAGATAGCAAGCAAAGTACTTAAAAAAATAAAACTTGTGTTTTGCTTAAATACCTGATCCCTCTGCAATTACTAAACACAATCTTGGCTGTTTATAGCATTATGTCTTTTGATGTGACAAAAACACTTAATAACAATTTTGACTATGTATTGGGATGTAATTTACGGTGGAAAAAGCTTTAAAATGGAAATGCTTGATTTTGACCTGTGAAAAGGCATATGAACCCTGTAGATATCGAGCTAGTATTCAGCACCACTGGTACATGGATGTGTATTTCTTTTTCTTTTTCAAACTGGAGAACAGCAAACCAAATGAAAATCTTAATCCAGTTCAACTAAATCAGATTCAATTGAGTACATTCGCAGCGCTCTCTCCTTCCCTCTGGTAGGGAGACATCTACCCACTGAGCATGGGGTAACCATAGTTACAAGAAACTAGGTTATAAAATACTGTATATAAACAACAGTAAAGTGCACAAGAGCGTGCAGTGCACAGTCAATCAACAAAACTGCCAGAGATCGATTGTGATGCCAATTCCAGAGGTGTTCTATATCTACTGATACAGAATTCTCAGTGCCACACACAGTGTATAAATAAACTGTTTTAGATTCTATGTGGTTATGATACTGTGTCCACCGCTTGAACTACAACTGCCCTAGTGCTTCAATGGATTCTTAGACACACTGACTTTAAATGTGTTGCAAAAGCATACAGATATACAACAGTCCAGTGGGCGTTTTGAGTTTAAAGGATGGCTGGAATTACTGGAATCACTGATGTAAAATGTACTTTCAACTGTAAGTAATGAGCCTGGAGAGATAAAGCTGGTTTGTTAAAAAACTAGAGGAAGAACATGAAAGAAGAATGTTACACAATCATACACAGTACAATGTCCTGTGAAATTTGTTCTCTTTGCATTTAATCCATCCTAACTACAGGTAAAAGCCAGTAAATTAGAATATTTTGAAAAACTTGATTTATTTCAGTAATTGCATTCAAAAGGTTTAACTTGTACATTATATTTATTCATTGCACACAGACTGATGCATTCAAATGTTTATTTCATTTAATTTTGATGATTTGAAGTGGCAACAAATGAAAATCCAAAATTCCGTGTGTCACAAAATTAGAATATTACTTAAGGCTAATACAAAAAAGGGAGTTTTTAGAAATGTTGGCCAACTGAAAAGTAAGAAAATGAAAAATATGAGCATGTACAATACTCAATACTTGGTTGGAGCTCCTTTTGCCTCAATTACTGCATTAATGCGGCGTGGCATGGAGTCGATGAGTTTCTGGCACTGCTCAGGTGTTATGAGAGCCCAGGTTGCTCTGATAGTGGCCTTCAACTCTTCTGCGTTTTTGGGTCTGGCATTCTGCATCTTCCTTTTCACAATACCCCACAGATTTTCTATGGGGCTAAGGTCAGGGGAGTTGGCTGGCCAATTTAGAACAGAAATACCATGGTCCGTAAATCAGGCACGGGTAGATTTTGCGCTGTGTGCAGGCGCCAAGTCCTGTTGGAACCTGAAATCTCCATCTCCATAGAGCAGGTCAGCAGCAGGAAGCATGAAGTGCTCTAAAACTTGCTGGTAGACAGCTGCGTTGACCCTGGATCTCAGGAAACAGAGTGGACCGACACCAGCAGATGACATGGCACCCCAAACCATCGCTGATGGTGGAAACTTTACACTAGACTTCAGGCAACGTGGATCCTGTGCCTCTCCTGTCTTCCTCCAGACTCTGGGACCTCGATTTCCAAAGGAAATGCAAAATTTGCTTTCGTCAGAAAACATGACTTTGGACCACTCAGCAGCAGTCCAGCTCTTTTTTCCTTAGCCCAGGTGAGACGCTTTTCGCTGTTTCTTGGTCAACAGTGGCTTGACACGAGGTATGCGGCAGTTGAAACCCATGTCTTTCAAGCGTCTCTTGGTGGTGGATCTTGAAGCACTGACTCCAGCAGCTGTCCACTCCTTGTGAATCTCCCCACATTTTTGAATGGGTTTTTTCACAATCTTGACTAGGCGCGTGATCCCTATCGCTTGTACACTTTTTCTGACCACAGTTTTTCCTTCCCTTTGCCTCTCTATTAATGTGTTTGGACACAGAGCTCTGAGAACAGCCAGCCTCTTCAGCAATAACCTTTTGTGTCTTTCCCTCCTTGTGCAATGTGTCGATGGTCGCCTTTTGGACAGCTGTCAAATCTGAAGTCTTCCCCATGTTTGTGTAGGCTTCAGAACTGGACTGAGAGACCATTTAAAGCCCTTTGCAGGTGTTTTGAGTTAATCAGCTGATTACTTTGTGGCACCAGGTGTCTTCAAAATTTAACCCTTACACAATATTCTAATTTTGTGACACACGGAATTTTGGATTTTCATTTGTTGCCACTTCAAATCATCAAAATTAAATGAAATAAACATTTGAATGCATCAGTCTGTGTGCAATGAATAAATATAATGTACAAGTTACACCTTTTGAATGCAATTACTGAAATAAATCAAGTTTTTCAAAATATTCTAATTTACTGGCTTTTACCGGTAATTACATGGTCCGGGAAGCAACTGCAGTTGTTGTTGGTAACTATGGTAGTTATATACTATGCATGTCTTTACTACAGTGCCCAGCTGCTTTAGGAAACCATGCAGTCCTAAAAAAAAACAAAAAAAACACTGTATATTTGTTGTAAATTGTTGTTGATTTACACATACAGTATGAACCAATGGAAGTGCCACAGGCAGGGTAGTGAGTCATATTTATTGTGAGACATTCAGTGTGTCTCATTTCAGATACTTCCGTGAGTACACTTACATGTAGCTGGGCAATATACTGATATTATATTGATATTGTGATATGAGACTAGATATCGTCTTAGATTTTGCATATCATAATAGGCATACGCGTTGTCTTTTCCTGGTTTTAAAGGCTGATCTTACTAGGCTGTTGTAACTGTTATATTGTTATCCTTTATTACCCACGTAGTCATTATAGCCACATTACTGATGGTTATTTAGCGCGTACGTTTCGATATGGTAGTGTCCTCACATCTCGCACGACTTTTATGCAATGAAATTACTCTTCTTCTTCTTTTTGAAGGTAAATTGCAGCCGGGCAGAACATTACAGCCACCTATTATTGCCCAACGAAATATGCCGGCTTGTTTTCTCACAATTTGAATACACATACATAGTGGTACTGAAAAAAACATTGAACGTTTCAACCGCTGCAGCTGCGTCACCCGCAATTTTTACCAGATGAAACTACATTGGTGGTCGCGTAGCTTCAGCTACGTAGCAAAGATGGCGGCCGTTGAGCGTGAGTAGTGTACAGCGTTCCTTACTCAACGCTTTGACAGTTTTGCAGCATCCAGGTACTCCTTGTGGACTGCATGTGGCCATACTTTGTCATTACTCTACTTAAAATAGCCAGTGTAAAATACACACCAAATTGTGACACCACAATTAATTTTTGGTGTTGTCATGGCATTTGTTCACAACAAGAAAAATATAAAATAATGCCAGATTAATCCTTTAGGCCTCAGATCTTATAATGATGGTATTAATATAAATAATGATTTTTACTAACGGATAAAACATAAAGCAGTTATAATTAGTTCACCCAGGTTTTGACATTTGACACATGACATTTATTGGTTTTAGCAGAATATATACAGTAGGTTTCTAATTGGTTAGCAGACTGAAGCTGGAAGTGTATGTTAAAATTCTTCTTCTTTTTGATATTTGGCTGCAGGTGATGACTTGAACTCTCTGAAACTCTCCTTCAGTTTCCCTTTCTCTCATGTAAATGATCTAATGTGTTGTCCTATAGAAGACTCTGTCCTTGCTACATAATCCATTGTGTTGGACTATAAGCTACAGTGGTGTGAAAAAGTGTTTGCCCCCTTCCTCATTTCCTGTTCCTTTGCATGTTTGTCACACTTAAGTGTTTCGGAACATCAAACCAATTTAAACAATAGTCAAGGACAACACAAGTAAACACAAAATGCAATTTGTAAATGAAGGTGTTTATTATTAAAGGTGAAAAAAAATCCAAACCATCATGGCCCTGTGTGAAAAAGTGATTGCCCCCCTTGTTAAAACATACTATGACTGTGGTTGTCCACACCTGAGTTCAATTTCTCTAGCCACACCCAGGCCTGATTATTGCCACACCTGTTCACAATCAAGGCATCACTTAAATAGGAGCTGCTTGACACAGTAAGGTCCACCAGAAGATCCTTAAAAGCTACACATCATGCCGAGACCCAAAGAAATTCAGGAACAATTGAGAAAGAAAGTAACTGAGATCTATCAGTCTGGAAAGGGTTATAAAGCCATTTCCAAAGCTTTGGGAATCCAGCGAACCACAGTGAGAGCCATTATCCACAAATGGCGAAGACATGGAACAGTGGTGAACCTTCCCAGGAGTGGCCGGCCGCCCAAAATTACCCCAAGAGCGCAGCGACAACTCATCCAAGAGGTCACAAAAGACCCCACAACAACGTCCAAAGAACTGCAGGCCTCACTTGCCTCAGTTAAGGTCAGCGTTCATGCCTCCACCATCAGGAAAAGACTGGGCAAAAATGGCCTGCATGGCAGAGTTCCAAGGAGAAAACCACTGCTGAGCAAAAAGAACATCAAAGCTTGTCTCAATTTCTCCACAACACATCTTGATGATCCCCAAGACTTTTGGGACAACATTCTGTGGACCGATGAGACAAAAGTGGAACTCTTTGGAAGGTGTGTGTCCAAGTATATCTGGCGTAGAAGGAACACTGCATTTCATAAAAGAACATTATACCAACAGTAAAATATGGTGGTGGTAGTGTGATGGTCTGGGGCTGTTTTGCTGCTTCAGGACCTGGAAGACTTGCCGTGATAAAAGGAACTATGAATTCTGCTGTCTACCAAGAGATCCTGAAGGAGAATGTCCGACCATCTGTTCGTGTACTCAAGCTGAAACGAACTTGGGTTCTGCAGCAGGACAATGATCCTAAACACACCAGCAAGTCCACCACCGAATGGCTGAAGAAAAACAAAATGAAGACTTTGGAGTGGCCTAGCCAAAGTCCTGACCTGAATCCTATTGAGATGTTGTGGTATGACCTTAAAAAGGCCGTTCATGCTCAAAAACCCTCTAATGTAACTGAATTAGGACAATTCTGCAAAGATGAGTAGGCCAAAATTCCTCCAGGACGCTGTAAAAGCCTCATTGCACATTATCGCAAACGCTTGGTTGCAGTTGTTGCTGCTAAGGGTGGCCCAACCAGTTATTAGGTTTAGGGGGCAATCACTTTTTCACACAGGGCCATGATGGTTTGGATTTTTTTTCACCTTTAATAATAAACACCTTCATTTACAAATTGCATTTTGTGTTTACTTGTGTTGTCCTTGACTATTGTTTAAATTGGTTTGATGTTCCGAAACACTTAAGTGTGACAAACATGCAAAGGAACAGGAAATGAGGAAGGGGGCAAACACTTTTTCACACCACTGTAAGTCTTCCTCTCTATCGCACAGGAGGTGTATCCCCAGACACACAGAGCTGGGATTAGTTTTGAGCCAAATAACTGCTTTAGGTGCTTTGGCTGTGCTATGGCTACTCTCTGTATGTGCGTGTGTCGCTCTGGGGGAAAGCACATGGCTCTGTTCATGTCTTTACATATTTATGTGTGTTTGTGCATCCATGAGAGCGTTTCTTTGAGGGAGTTTGGCTGTTAATAAGTGTGTGGAAGGCCTTTATCTCCAGTGCCTTTGATGCTCACAGCTTGTTCCTATCTTTTGTGAAAAAGGGGGAGTAGCACAGTGGCAGTCTACTGTCAGTAGACACACTGCAGCCTCTTAAGTTCATTCTAATTGGCCAGGGAGGGATAATGAGCTTGTTCCATTTGAGGAAGAGTGATCAGCCACAGAAACAGGAGAGCTGTAATAACAAAGCTAAATTGGAAAGACCTGTCCATCAATTTGGCCCCATGTCAAAGAAATGTCCCCCTGGAATGTGGGGACATTTGTGGTTGGCCATCCTGACTGATGTGGCGTCTCCTACCTCTGTTATTTAAATGCTGATCCAATTAAAGAGATCTGTTCAAAATCTTAAGCAGTGTACCACAAGGCCTGTATGCTGTACTGTCAGCACTCTATTATTACAACATTACTATATGGCAATGTCGGCCAGGCGGTCCACCTCATTGGTCCGGAATAGCTCAACAACTATTGGATGGTAGAGATATCAATGGTGGCCAGACGAATCCCAAGGACTTTGCTGATCCCCTCACTGTTCCTCTAGCACCCCTCTTAAGACGTAGTTTTGAGTTAAATACCTTGAACTATTGGAAGGATTTTATTAAAATGTGGAACAAATGTTTATGTCCTTCTCAGTATTAATGCTAATGGCTTTGGTGAGCCCCTGACTTTTCCCTGGGCGCCATCAACACATCAGATGTTTTATTGGTCCAGTAGGCTACTTTGTACGGTGACCGACAAGGGTAAAAGCCCTGCAACTTAAGAAAACACATGCAAATAGACAAAACACAAGCAAATTAAGAATAGCTCTTAATTAATTTGACAACACATGCACAGCTTTTAGCAAACGCGCTGCAAATTCACACAACACAACCAAATACACGAATATGCTGCAAATAAAGAAACGATGCAAAATGAAAAGCACACAAACCCCCAAAACAAATGCATCATAAAAAAACTCCGCATCCAGGCGGGGAATTTTTCCGGGTATGGTAAGTTAATATATTGTTATAGAGATTGTATATTATATGAGGAAAATGTTGCCTAATCTTTTTCCACTGTCATTTGCATTTCCTGCATTACATCACCCACTGGCTACCTCGCTAAATTGCCTCAGAGGCTTTTACACACCAGCGGTATTGTTAATGTTGCCGTTGCCATAGCACCGGTGTTCTCAAGACCTAACCACTTAAATGCCAAGCATTTAGTATACACAAATTCCAATGTCATAACCACGAGCTCTGGAGTACCTTTTTGAAGCATGGATGTATGATAATAACCGGAGAAAGTGTTTGAGGCAGGGTCCCATTCATTCCTGCGGGAGTTGCTCAGTGGCGCATGAAACCAAAATTTCCACTGTCACATCTAAAATTACTCACATGATCAGCGCTGCTTTAGCACTGTCTGGCCCGTAGAGCAGGTGAGATAAAGACTTCTGCCAGCCAAGCTGGCTACTTCCTGTTTAGCACTCCGGCTAACTTGAATGGGTATTAAATGATTCAATAGTGCGGCTATTCTAAATCTTATTGGACCGATTGGATCAAATTCGGATAGTGAAACAAGTCACTTGTGAAGCCCAAAAAAATTTATCCAATAATTTACAAATGTCTTTTTCGCCATGTACAGTGAGGAAAATAAGTATTTGAACACCCTGCTATTTTGCAAGTTCTCCCACTTAGAAATCATGGAGGGGTCTGAATTGTCATCGTAGGTGCATGTCCACTGTGAGAGACATCATCTAAAAAATAAAATCCAGAAATCACAATGTATGATTTTTTTTCCTATTTATTTGTATGATACAGCTGCAAATAAGTATTTAAACACCTGAGAAAATCAATGTTAATATTTGGTACAGTAGCCTTTGTTTGCAATTACAGAGGTCAAACGTTTCCTGTAGTTTTTCACCAGGTTTGCACAAACTGCAGAAGGGATTTTGGCCCACTCCTCCACACAGATCTTTTCTAGATCAGTCAGGTTTCTGGGTTTCAGATTCTCTTTTGGGTTTAGGTCTGGAGAATGGCTAGGCCACGCTAGAACCTTGATATGCTTCTTACAGAGCCCCTCCTTGGTTATCCTGGCTGTGTGCTTTGGGTCATTGTCATGTTGGAAGACCCAGCCTTGACCCATCTTCAATGCTCTAACTGAGGGAAGGTTGTTCCCCAAAATCTCGCAATACATGGCCCCGGTCCTCCTCTCCTTAATACAGTGCAGTCGCCCTGTCCCATGTGCAGAAAAACACCCCCAAAGCATGATGCTACCACCCCCATGCTTCACAGTAGGGATGGTGTTATTGGGATGGTACTCATCATTCTTCTTCCTCCAAACACGGTTAGTGGAATTATGACCAAAAAGTTCTATTTTAGTCTCATCTGACCACATGACTTTCTCCCATGACTCCTCTGGATCATCCAAATGGTCATTGGCAAACTTAAGACGGGCCTTGACATGTGCTGGTTTAAGCAGGGGAACCTTCCGTGCCTTGCATGATTTCAAACCATGACGTCTTAGTGTATTACCAACAGTAACCTTGGAAACGGTGGTCCCAGCTCTTTTCAGGTCATTGACCAGCTCCTCCCGTGTAGTTCTGTGCTGATTTCTCACCAGTCTTAGGATCATTGAGACCCCACGAGGTGAGATCTTGCATGGAGCCCCAGTCCGAGGGAGATTGACAGTCATGTTTAGCTTCTTCCATTTTCTAATGATTGCTCCAACAGTGGACCTTTTTTCACCAAGCTACTTGGCAATTTCCCCGTAGCCCTTTCCAGCTTTGTGGAGGTGTACAATTTTGTCTCTAGTGTCTTTGGACAGCTCTTTGGTCTTGGCCATGTTAGTAGTTGGATTCTTACTGATTGTATGGGGTGGACAGGTGTCTTTATGCAGCTAACGACCTCAAACAGGTGCATCTAATTTAGGATAATAAATGGAGTGGAGGTGGACATTTTGAAGGCAGACTAGCAGGTCTTTGAGGGTCAGAATTCTAGCTGATAGACAGGTGTTCAAATATTTATTTGCAGCTGTATCATACAAATAAATAGATAAAAAATAATACATTGTGATTTCTCGATTTATTTTTTTAGATTATGTCTCTCACAGTGGACATGCACCTACGATGACAATTTCAGACCCCTCCATGATTTCTAAGTGGGAGAACTTGCAAAATAGCAGGGTGTTCAAACACTTATTTTCCTCACTGTAAATCTATAGAAAAAAGTAGTTTTGGACCAGAGGGCATCACATGATGTTTCAACCTTGAATGACCATTTCGACAGGTTTACATAAGTTTCTTAACAGTAGTTGCTACACACACAAATCAATTGTGAGCATTTTACATTGACGTTAGAATTGAGTAACATCGACAACATATCCAGTGTTTTAAAACAATGCGTGTAGCCCAGCATTGCTCTGTATGACAGGGTAAATGTCAAGAGTCATTGTGGGGTATATAATTACAGCAAAGCACAATACAGCCTGAACGTGTTTTTATTATGAGTTTATCAGTTTATTTGTCAGGGAAAATAACATAGGCATTGTTACATCTAAAGTGCAACCGATGCAATGTATATGGGAATTTGCAGTCCTTGTCCCTGGTAAGGCTTTTAGAAATGACACACATGGTATAGCATAATAAAATCAACATACAAACTAACAATTGAAGCAGACAAACAGGCAGCCACAGATGCATAAACCAGCATAAAGATGAACAATAATGCAGACTGAGGCAGCAAGCATAATGAGTCCAGCGTTGGAGCCATCAACCGGTTCAATCCAACACTCAAGTATAAATCTAAACCTACTGTACACCGTAGGTATCAACAGTGGGACTTCCAGTCACCCCTTGCATCAACCTTTAATAATTTTAGTCATGTGTTGGATCCAGCAGGGGTTAATGTTTTGGGGGTTCACTGCTCTTGTGTCCTGAAGCACTTTAATCACATGGAAATCTGTTGATAAATGCCATCAAAGAAAACTCCTTGGGTCCTTTGCTTCTACACTTTGGGCATAGATAAGACTGCTCATCTCTCAAACACTTTGTCAGATTTTAATCACCCTGCATGGTTTATGACTCTCCAAAAATGTGTTTTGGAATTGCTTCTGCTGCCAGGTTGAATCATTTTTGCCTTCAGGGATTTTGAAAGTAGATGCTCCTCAGTGTGCCTAACACCTGTGAGAGATGCGATCAACATGTGGCAGTGACAAGCTCACCTTTTAACGTGGGGAACTTCCCCAACTCATTATATGCTAATGAGCATATAATGAAGCAATTACATTGTGCAAATTATTCAGTCAGTGATTGCGGCAGTAGGGGGGGGGGGAGGCCTGCATGGAACTTTTACATTTACATGAATACATTTGGGCTGTTCAGAGCAACTTAATAGTTTGCATGCTTCAGCAACCTGGTTGGTGGTTTTGTGTGATTTAGCACAAAATTGTTATATTTTTTAATTAATTTTACATCAAAGTGTAGAAATGTATTTGTTACAGCTACATTCAAGATGTGATTATGCCGTTCCAACTCTAGATTGGTTTTTTGACAAACATTTTTTTAATTAAATATAAATTGAAAGCAAGTTCACATTTTTAATGGTCCACATCCTTTGCTTTTCTATTATCTGACTGTCTAGTATGAGATGCCCAAATGTCCTTAAATGCACACACAACTTTGCTAACGTCTAATGCTTTACCTCGACAGTCTAAAGCTTTACCTTGACAAACACTATTATGCTGTTTCCCTTTTCTTTTCACAAATCCTTCTATATTTGCTGCAGTATCTTGCACAAATCAGACAAATGCAGACACAAGAGCCCAGTTTTTACTCTGTTTAATAGACTGCTCTTCTTTTCAGAAGGTAGCTTTCTTTATTATACAATTTTGTATTTTCAGTTGTATTCTATTCATAATACTAGAATTAGAAGTGTGTCACAAAAAGCGCCAGAAAATATCTTTACAAATGATCATTTTTCCAGCCTTGGTGATATCATCCTTATATAAAATCACTTATATCTCAACAGGTTTGTAAGATGTTTTTAACATGCATTCAAGTGATCAAACCATCAAAGTTCAAGTTCAAAGATTTTTTTTCTTATCTTTTCTGTGCCCCTGTAAATCAGACATAAAACATTGTAAAAGACCACACATAGTGTGCGTTGCCCTCTGTGGCGATGTCATGGAGAGGCAGACTGGTTGCCATGGCTATTTCCAGTGGCTGGCCCTTTGATGTGTCATGGCAGCTATTCCCGCCCTTGTTGTACGACCCTGCCCACAATCAGATCTGACACGGGTCCTCCAACCTTCCATTTAGCCAACGGCACCAGGGTATCAAGTCATCAATATAGGACCGATGCAAGCATCCCAATCAAGTCTGTGCAAATTATGTTTGGTTGAGCAAATTGGAAGATGCCACCTGGGAGACCGTCTTCATGGAAAGTTGTCTCTGAAAGAAAAACACACAAGAGCTTTGTGAATTTAGTCATGCTTCTATTGACTAAAACAAGTATTGTTATTATACGTGACAATGTCATTGTCTAGTTTTGTTGGAGAAAAATCCTAAATAGAGTTTGGTGATGTGTGCACAGAGGTAGACGTTTACCTTTTGACAGGTGGACTGTGGATGGGACTGGCTGTCAAAGTACACCATTGGGTATGGGAGGGAAGCGAGCCGTTATAACATGATGTGCTGTGTAGATGAATGAATGGATGACAACCATTAGGGATGGGGGAAAAAAAACGATTCTTAGATGCATCGCGATTCTCTCGATGCTCGATTATTAAAAAAAGAAAATGTGTTGATTTTATTTAAAATTTCTCCAGGCATGTACAAATCAGTAAAAACAGTGACTAAAAAAGGATGGGATAATGGACAACAACTTAGAGTTTAGGCAAGAGTGCAGGAAAAAAAACACAAAAAATGGCCAAAAGGGGGGAAAAAACTAAGTTTTGTATATATACACATGATCTAATGAGACATACATAAAATAATTAGGCAAAACACATAAAGGCTGTTCATCTACTTTATCACATTTCATGTGACAACCTCATGTTTCATGTTCTAAGAAGCCAATTCTCCTCCTTTAAACTCGACTGAGCCTCTGACATGGAAGATCACTGTGAGAGATGGTGACTTCCACAAGCATCTTTAAGGCTTAAGCATGGAATGACTACAAAATAAAAACCTCAGTAGACAAAACATGTCATTAAAACTTATGACAAATACTGTATATGGCAAAATCTAACAAACTCAGATTTATATATATATTTTTTTTTAATCACGCATGGAAAAGTACATTAAAAAATTGTTACATCGCTAATCGGTTTAGAATGAAATCACTGGCCTCTGAATTGGAATCAACTCGTGAGGTGCCAAGAGATTCCCACCCCTAGTAACCAAAAAGGACTTCACAGTGTCACTTTTAGATCCGTTATCACGCATGCTATTAAAAATCTAACATTTGGCCCAACGTTCCAATGATAAATACCATCACCATGGTTTCAGAGTAAAGTTTGTGCACAGTAGGAGATGTTGAAAGGTTGCTTTTTTTAGAATAAGAGTAAGAACTGACGCTGTTCGTTTTCTAATGGTTTTGAGGTAGCAACGCAAAATAGACACTTTGTTAGAGCAGCTGAAAGAGGGTGTGTGTCTGTGTGCGCACCTTTTGTGCATTAAAATGCATGTGTGCATAACATGTATTAGTGAACTTTTGATTTTGGAGGCACATTATGCATGTATTGTCCTGTGTGTGTGTGTGTGTGTGTGTGTGTGTGTGTGTGTGTGTGTGTGTGTCTGTCTGTTTTTGTGTTTCAAAGATGAGAAATTTGTCATGTCAGTATTGCTTTTTGTGACCTCTTGACACTTCATCCGATGTTTTTGTGGCTTTTTCCGGCAAGTTTTTTTCAAATGTTCTGTATTTTAGATTCACACATCATTTCTAGAATTTAATTACGATGATTACAGTGTGGGTTAATGAGCTGCCAGTACCTTTTCTGTTATTTTACCGATTTATTGTTCAGTACACCAGACCGATAATAACGTGGTGTGTATACATGTCGTGTGAGACACAAAACCAAAACATCCATCCACTTTAAAAAGAGAAAATCCTATTGCTTTGGCTGAACACATTGTATGTGGAAATGATGTATTAATCAAACAGTAACTTGGCTTTGCCTCAAACGGCCTTTCCCTGAATGATAAACCACTAATTAAACACTAACAAATCAATTAGCACGCCGAGCTGTATTATTAACTTTACGCTCGCTAGCTAACCAACCGACCGAGCATCACCGTCATCCAGCTGGAGTGGAAGCAATTCATTTCCCCTCAGTGATTGGCTTTGGGTTGTCACTGCAACAGCTGTAAATTAACACCTCTTCCTTCTTCATTGAGTCTCGCAGCAGTTAGCCGGCAGCAGGGTGCTGTAATAAACCTTCTCAGGGACCCGGGGATCTATTGAATTGATATTGAAAAAGGAGAGAGAGAGCTCACATGCTGTGTACTTGTGACAGCGTGGGTTCCCTCCTTGCTCACGTCCTCTCTTTACAGCTATAGTTCCATTTTTGTTGTTGTTGCAATGGACAGGCACAAACCTGCAGGTCTTGCGCAGGCATCTTCAAGTTTTTCAACTCTTTTGAAAGTTTTTCAAAAATTAAAAAGTCTTAACATGAATCCAAAATATTATTAGCAAATATAAATCCCCACTGATGATAGGCTTATTGGCCGATACAGTAGGTAAGGCAGTCACCACACATACAGTCAATGCTAAGGATTCTCTGTGCCACATGTGTGTTTTTATTATTTACTTTCTTTTAGGTGCATTTTTTGGCATTTTAGGCCTTTATTTGTATCGGACAGCTTAGACTTGAAAGGGGAGACAGAGGAGGAATGGCCGGGTGAGCTAACCAGGATTTGGAGGATGCTACATCATCAACATCCGTCGAAGGACCGTTCCAATGTCGAGGATCTTTTGTTAATAGTTCTCTAGTTTTACAATACTACTACTTTACAATAAACAATGAATTGGCATTTTAACCTGTCTGGTCTCCCATTTTTGTCACATGTATTGTCCGGTTTGTGACAGGGCGTCCCTGCTCCTTAGGGCCCTATGAAATCCATTTTTATTTTATTTTTTTGTGATCAAAGTTTTATTTTTACATGTATTTTTTTAAATAATCTAGAATGCGTAACAAAACTTAAACAGATTTTTCTAACATTAGTTATTTATAAGTTTGCACTAAAATAATATATATATATATATATATATATATATATATATATATATATATATATATATATATATATTGTCAGAACAGAGACAAAATATATTAAAGTTCTGATAAATAAAACATGTAAAAATACAAACTTGAACTTGAAATTTAAAGTAAAAACAAACATTTAAAAAAATAATCATTGTGGACAAACTATGCAACGCCATCGCTCATGACATGGTTGACTGTCTTTTATTTGTCATTATAAATCATTCTGATGAATGAATATTTACAAAATCAAATATCGGCCATTATCAGGAGCCACTCGCTTTTTTTCTCCCCCCCACGCAACAAACTTAACCGTGAGGACGTATGGTTACTAGGCAACATATTTAACAATGCCATTTGGCCACAGTTTGGGTAGAGAGCTTTGTACGCTTGTTTTAAACTGAAAAATGAGAAGGAAGTAAAAAAATAAATAAAAAATCATTAATACAAAATATACACAAAATATATGCAATTTCCGTGTATAAGAGAATTCCGTTTTCATGGGTAGATTCCGTGGACCCTTATCTATCTTTCAGTCTAGGGGTCCTTGGCTTAAACGTTGAAGACCCCTGGTCTAGTGGTTATGATATCATAACTTACTCTCACCTATAATGTAAACACAGTGTTTCAGCTGGCAATGCTTTCAGTGACATTTTTAACAAATACTTTCTGGAAAATATACTTGTTTGCTTTCTTGCTGAGACTTAGATGAGAAGATTGAGGTCACTGTCGAGATAAAGCCAGCAAGCAATTAGCTTAGCACACAGACTGGAAGAACAGGGGACTGTTAGCCTTGCTCTGTCCAAAGTTCAATAGAAGCGCCTCCCCCACTAAATTGTAGTAATAAGACGTTATATCTGATTTGTGTATTCTGTACACAAACAGTAACGTAGTGTGTGGAAGCCTGGCAACCAGCAGAGACAAAGTGGTTGATTAAACAAAGATATAACATGTTAATGAGTTTTAGAGATACTGCTAGGCAGGTTTTCTGAACTTTGGATATAGTGCCCTATAACCCTTATTTATGCACTTCAATATTCAATGGAAAATAATGTCATAATGAAATAGCACAACATGGTGTCAACATGAAACAGCAGAGAGAGCAGAGTTCACTTTGCAGAGAAAACAAAATACTTTCATCCTCATCACTCATTCGTTCCTCTGGAGTGTTTTAATCCAAATCGTTGTTTTGGTGCCTAAAGTTATTGTCATCGCAGGATGACGCTCACTTTTTCTGGCTGAACTTAACTTCCATGGCACCTAAAATGACCGTTATCAATCTGCAATTGTACAGCAATTATACAAGCAGTCATCTCTTTATTATCAAGTTTTTGGATGACTGAGAGAATCTGGGCACGTGATTGAGTATCGATCTTGACTGGCATTATTTATGGTGTAGCATTCCAGAAGTATCCCGCAATCCAGACCATCAGCAGATTCACTACAATGTCATTCATAGGACATATCTCACCCCCGTGAAGATGCATCATATGAAAATATCTAACAGCACTTTATGCACTTTCTGCCCAATAAAAAGGTACATATCTACACATGTTCTGGGAGTGTTTTGTCTCCCTTCCTCCCAGCTTTCCTCTCTGTTTTTTTTGGCTCTGGGATGTTTTCTAATGTCTCAATGTATTGTCTGCAATAGTTTGTATCTGAATATATTTTTAAAAAAAAAACACAAAAAAATATATTTTTGCATGACACTGGCATCCTGGGAGTAATGTACATCTTAGTTCAGAGGTCAAAACGTTTGTACAATGTTGAGATGACCATCATCTCATTTTTAGTGCAAATAAAAATCATTTTTGATCCAGGTCATAACCATGTATCAGGTTCATTCTTACATAGTCTATACCCACAGCATTCCATTTCCGGGATTGCTCCATTGCCCACTGGAAATTCTGCCGGATTTTACTCTTTTTGGCCGAATGTCTCTTACCTTCCACTTTCTTTGTGCTGTCATTCTAATCTCCAGTGGATTTCTGAGGACTATGGTTCACTGCTCCTCAGATCTCTGCAGGGTGAATCCAGACAGCTAGCCAAAAACTACACAGATGACATAGTAAAGTTTTGGACTGAAAACCAGAGGAAAACTACAAAAATTAGCTTAAAGATGCTAAAATGTTTTGTAGAGCTGAGGAGGACTGCAGAGTCATGGGATTTAGTGGATTTGATTGTATCCATTGTTAATATAAAAAATATTAATAGGAGCAGCTTTAAATGGTAAGCTTGTTTGAAATCTCAATGTTCCTAGCGGGAGCTGGTTAATCTCACACGGTTTATGTTTCGAGGACGTCAGAGCCTGCAGTGCATCCTCTGAAAGGTGCGACATGTGCATAAACTGCTTGCGAATAGGCAAGGGTGCAACTAGTATAAATCGTGCTGTGGCACAATGGTAATCTATCTATGTGGTGTACAGCATGACAAATGGCTCTAATTTATGCCTAGTGGTACCTGAGGGGACTGAGCCTTTAACCCTGTCGCTGTTGGTGGCTCTTCTCCTTCACGTAGACACATACTTATGTTGTAGTTGCATTGATATAGCGGAGAAGCTTTTGTCCGGGTTAAAGACACACCAAGTGAATTTACACAAGTGACTCATAAGATAGATTCTGAACTCATTAATACCACATGACTATGAACAAAAAGAAATTGTTCATTTTGCACAAAGCCATCAGCTCAGGTGGTGTGAGGACAAAGTCCCAGTCTAATTGGGCTTACACGGTGTCTGACTGTCAATAGGGACGCAAAATGATTACAAAGAAAAGCAGAGTATAGAGTAGAGCGCTGGAGGTTTACTCATCAGCCCCTACTCCACTCTCATGTCTCCATCAACCCATTCACTTGTCCAGCCGTACGCCCACGCAACTTCAAGGAGTCACCATTCCCTGGCAACCCCTGGGGCGGAAGTGGTTTCAGCGATGGAGGGTCCAAAGGTGGGGAGGGCAAAGGTGGAGACGCATCTGTGTTAAGAAAGGAAGGGGCGGGAGTGCATCAGGAGCCTTAAAGAAGCCCACTGAAGATTAATTTTTGCCCTGATTGGGCTTTTTGATGGCGTCATGGTAACCCTCCTGTGACAATATGACCAGCAGGTTTTATGGTAGGGCACTCAGGACGAAAGTGTCAAGAACATGAAAGAATATTGACATTCATATCATTACTCTTATATCATTTACTCTATGATAATCACAAATCTAGAGTTAGGAAATACCAGTAGTTCAGTAAAAACAGAAAGAGAATTTGCCCTTATGTGCAGCTCTCCCGCTGTCTTCAATTTAGCTGACTGAAATATAAATTGGCTCTTTGGCAATCAACATCAGTTGGCTTGCTACTCAAACAGTTGGGGTCTAGTAAAAGAGAGATAAACAGAAACTGGATTGAACAAGATAACAAGTGATTATGATGAGAAAGAATTTAGAGACAGGCTTAAATGACTCATGTCCAAGAAATGAGTCTGCCATTGAAGGACCAAGAAAATGTGTGTGTGGGGGTGTGTGTGTGTGTGTGTGTGTGTGTGTGTGTGTGTGTGTGTGTGTGTGCGCACGCAAAGTGCTATTTTGATCTTCTAATGCCCCAAACACTCTATTCCTAAAGAAGACCCAGCCGTAGGCCCAGTACATTTCGACAACGGTGTTACCGTGTCAACGCTAATTTTAGCTATCCACCTCTACTTCCTGCCTAATTAACATCTTCTTGTGACACTGTGACAAAAAACAAAGCTTGTGATTGGTTTATGGAGCCTGGAGTGTTTCAACAGAGCTTTTGAGCTTCTCAAGTAATGGACAGTGGGGGCTGATTGTATCCAAATGTAACATCCTTGCTTCAGAGTGTGTGCAAGTGTGCATTTGTGTAGATTAAGTGGGACTAAAAGGTTGCCAGTTCATATCCCACAAAATAATCTAAAAATGGAAAGTTAGTAAGAAAATCACTACTACATTTCCAATTATGTTGCTAAGAGGCAGTAAAGTGGCTGTATTCAGGGTTTTGATTATGCAGCTGTATATGTCACTCAGCATGTGAGACAAAAAAGAGCGATGAAGGAAAAATGTCAGTGGTCAGATTGACACAAAGGAAACATCTCCACGTCAGAGAAAATGACGCATGGACAAAGAATGATTTAAAAAGAGGTTTTTTGAGTGTAGACAAAGGGACAATCTCTTAATAGAATGGGTGAATGAATACACTCTGGAAGTAGAAAAGGCCGTCCAATATACTGGCATCAGAAACTGGTTCATAAATATTGACTAATAAAAGGGTGTGATGAATAATAATTAAAACTTGTAGCCCTGGTTCCCAGTTTTTGATAGAGGCATACATTTGGTTTTGGACACATTGGACATATCTGGAATAAACTCCCAGAAACCTGCAGGTCTGCTGCTACTCTCAGTTCTTTTAAATCAATGCTGAAGACCTTTCTTTTCGATGTTGCCTTTCTTTAAATGATGTTCATTTCTTTACTGTTTAATCTTTTATACTGCACTGCACGGTTTTATTTTCTTTTAACTGATTTTGTGTGAAGCACTTTGAATTGCCCTGTTGCTGAAATGTGCTATACAAATAAAGCTGCCTTGCCTTGCCTTGCCATTGTGGACCATTAGTAGTGGTTTTGGCATTGGTATCGATGCTTCTTTGAGGAGTTACATGTAAGCATATAATAAGTAGGACAATGGGAGAACTTGGCGGACTGCCATTTTCACAAGTGTCAATATCTTGAGGAAATTTTCAAGAGGCAGCTCTGGGCAGTTTCAAACAAGTGTAGACTGCTGAGCCTGAAATGATGTTGATGACTAACTTGCCCCCTACATTGGACAAATAAATGGAACATTTTTTTTTTGCTTTCTTGAGAGTTAGATAAGAAGATTGAAACCACTTTCACATCCAGACCGTCCTCACCCAGAAAACTACTATATACTGTAGGTTGATTGTGCAAGCAGCTTATAACGGCCCATATTTACGGTCATTGTTAGTGGCCGTAGTAATTATCGTGGGAGGAAGTAAGGTGACAAAGTACAAGAGAGCAAAACTCTGCGTAAGGAGAAACCAGGCCCCCAGAAGTGTGCTCAGCCTGTTGGCCAAAATTTTTGTGAAAAAACAAAAAAATCCCCCTGCATCCCAAAGTGGATTTTCCCCATAGGCCACCATTGTAAAAGAGATGCCTGTAAAACTGTTGACAGGACACCTCGAACTGCAAACAAGGTCTGTTATGACGCTTTAACTTAGAATTTTTACTCCATGGACTTTTTATATTTCAAAAAAAATTTGAGCTGAGAAAAGAGATTTCAGAACAGTGACTGTTTTGTCTGTTTTATTATTTTTTTTAACAGTTTTTTTTTTTAACTGTTTTTGTGTAAAGCACTTTCAATTGCCCTGTTGCTGAAATGTGCTATACAAATAAAGCTGCCTTGCCTTGCCTTGCCTTGCCTTGCCATGACAGTTTCAACCCAGGCATGATGGTACCACACCTGGCAACCTTACTGTGATAACAAAAATCTAGGAAGTCACTGCACCTGGCTGTTGTTCGTGAGTAGATAGTTACACTACATAACCCCATTAAATACACAGCTGTGATCTCAGCAGACAGCAGGAGTGGACCTGAATGCCCTCTGTCACTTATTGAGATCATTAGAGCAGCTCATGTTACCTGTTCATTATAGATTTGTACGACTGACCCTTGCTTCATGGTTCAGGGGGCAAGTAGCTATATTAAGACCTGGGAGTCAGGATCCAGACCTGGGAGTCAGGATCCAGTTTGCAACAATCAGAAATCAAATCAGTGTGACGCAAACACCTGGGGACAGCAGTTGCTCTTGATGGGCCCTCTGTGGAAATTACATGTATGATGTGATGTATTCATACAGGTACCTCCGGAGATGGAAGAAATGGAAATTTTGATTTTGAAGATATCCCTGCAGAATTACAGTGATAGGATTTCAAGCTACATTAGAAGAAGAAGAACGTACAGCATGAACAGTAAGGGACAATAACAATCTGAATATGCCGACATTGTCTGTCTGTTCATCTGATACTTTAGCCCAGGTTTTAGCCTAAGCAGGCTGTCTTCTGTTCCAGTATTTAAAAAAAAAAAATGTCACTGCAGCCTAATTAAAGGTCAAAACTTTTATCTTTGAAAGGCGCTTTTTCTACCTAACTCTGACAGATTTAAAAACCCTTACACACCTAATGATGATTTTAAGGTCAAAACTGTAAAGTCAAATGTGATACCATTCAGTTCTGATGAAAACTGACAGGGGGATGCACTTTGGCAAAGATTCAAACTATGAAAGACCATAAAATGCTTCATAAATAGTTCAATGGTAATCAAACCTGGAAGGATGGCTACTGGCCCACAGGAAGTCTGTCATTTGTTGGGAATGTTTTTGACCTGCGTATGTAGCCAGCATTTAGTTTTAGTCTTGGTGGAAATAAAGAATCATTGTAAGCTTTGAAGTTCTTGAACTAATGGAACAATGTAGAGGATCTCTCCTGCCATGTAACTAGCAATCATGTATTATTGAGATAATTAGTCAGCTTCTGTGACAAAGACAATTGATGACAGTGTAGTGCAGCTAAGTGGTACACACACACTCTCAATGAGCATCTGCTTTGTTCTCACTGTGACAGGGCTGCTGATGGAACCATGTCTAGTGCTACTAATAGTACCTTATCTAATTCTGACTATCACCAAATAACTTTATGATTTCACACTGACATTTTATTAGTCTGGCTACACCACCCATACACTGGGATCAGAGAGAAGAAAAAAAAACAGCTCTGGGTTGTTTTCATTTCTTTAAACCAATCACAATCATCCTGGGCGGCGCTCCAGACGCAGCAAAATAGTCTCGGGAGGACTTAAAAAATATTAAAGGAAGTTAGCTGTTTTGTAAACATATTTTTTGTACATCTTTACAATCTTAGCCTGCTTTGGCTCATTGTTTTGGTGTTATGGCCCGCAATTTTTTATGGTTTGTACCAGTTTTTTTCAGCAAAAAAAGCTCACTGTATGCTACTTGCCTAGCACCAAACCGCAGACAGGCAAAGATGGCAAATTTGTGAAGAAAGTGGAACATCTAGCAACTAAAGATCCATATATTTATAGCTTATTGCTCTTTTGCCATAAATATATGCCCAAATTTAATGAGTATCTCTCTATATATTAGCTCTGTTGGGGGAGACCAAAACAGAGCTAAAAGTCAAGTCAATTTCGGACTTAGATCAGGTGGCCATAAACACGACTGCAAATGAATGTTGCATTGCATCTGCTGGATGTGTAAATAAGCAACTGTTGGCTAACGTGCCCTTATTAAAGTGGCGATACAGTATGTAACTTTCAGTTTGTGTTGATTCAAGCGGCCCTTTTGGACAAAAGCGGTAGTCTTTTAATCACATTTAATGTTGCAAAGGTCTTTTCTTTACTGTTCTACTTAGTTACCAGGAGGTCATATAGTTACGATGAATGTTTTGTCAATCATTCATTTATAATAGGGGAATACTTTACAGATGCATCGTTGCATTTCAAGTATTGCATTGCTAAATGTAAGGGGGACGTAATTAAATGTAGGCTACTGACGCACAACCACATCATGCATTGTGAAGTTATTTTATGAATGAAATAGATAAATGACATATCTGAGGGCCAATTCATAGTCAGATTTGAATTAGGCCTGCACGATTAATCGTTATAAAATCACAATCTCAAGTCACTCTGTTCACGATTTAATTTTTAAATGAATTTGACTCAATTCATTCAGAAAAATTGTGGCAGAGAATCGTGAAATCAATTCTAAGCAAAACATTGTGAGTCATATTTTTCCCCCTGAATCATGCAGCTCTAATTTGAATTATTTACAAGCCCGTGGTTGTCTCCATCTGTCGAAAGGCCAACCAAGATTGACTCGGATCTCGCATGTCGTCTTTGACTTTCCCTTTTAGCTTTTAGTTCTTAGTTTAACTTCCTTTTTTCTGTGATGGCCCTGTCCCAGTATCCTTCATAACTAATGCAGATAACTTCCAAAATAAAATTAATATACAATTAGGCCTATGTAAATCTCCTGCTACCTTTTACCTGCGCACTCACTAACACAGGATTTTCCAGTGTTATGCCAAAATCGGTGACCTTTCAGAATGTGTGCTCTCTAGCACCGTCTACCTTTATTAAATTCTTTGTGACTTTGTGAAAAATGGCAGAGGCGTTAACCCTTGACGATTTTTATCAATGTTTTCTTATGTTTTTCTTACGTTTTTGTCCCTTTCTTCAACACTTTTTTCAATGTTTGTCACCTTTTTTGACTACGTAACGCCAACTTATTAACTTTAGTTTCACGGTTATTTTGTGGAATTTATGGTCAATAAACCTCATTTATAGGAAATTAAAACCTAATGTTTGAGTTAGAAAAGCAGAAATTAGGAATTATTTAGACTAAAATTAAAGGAATGGATGTTGATGGATAATCACAGACTGGAATATATCAACTTTTACTCAATACTATTTCAAAAGCACTTCAATTTCTTTTCAAATGCTATAAAATTGAATAAAATTAATAAAAGTAGAGATTTGTACTTGCCAAAGAGTGTTGTGTGGAATCAATCATGTTATTTTGGGTAGTTAAAAAGAACATTGATATAGGAAAATAGGTCAATTTGACCCGAGGACAACATGAGGGTTAATAAATACTATATAAAAAATAGCATTCTTTTCACTGTTAGTCTCTATTTTAGCAGATGAAACATTACACAGTTCCAGAAATGTTTAAAAGTTACATATAGTCACTTTAACTTAAAAGGAGCTAAATTGTCAATGTTGCATTTAAAACTTCCAGCGGCCCCCAAGTGGCCAAATGTTGTTGAATTATTTTGAGTTGTACCTGTTGCTCTTAAATCCTAATATTGTTTGTGAAAAAATGCAATGACTGTCTCTTGTGTCTTTATAATACTTCAAAAGCGTATTATTTTATCTAAGAAAACATTATGCTATTCCAGTAACATGTCATTTTTGAGACCAGATGAGTGCATGTATTAATCACCAGGCCTTATACCCAAAGTCCACTGCTTTAAAAACTGTTCTACAGGGAGCATTTAGGATTGCTTCAGTGGAAGCACAGTGACACTGACAGTGGGTATAGGTGACTGTTGCCATCTAGTGGCCAAAAGCATGCATCACACCTTTTTTGATGGAAATGAAAATCAGTGAAGCACATTTCCTCATCTTCAGATTTCTGTCTTCACTCAAATCAATCTTGTATTAATTATCTTTTATACCACTTATCATATATAGTTTTTTTAATTGTGTAGGCTACTTTAATATAACTTAAATATCTCATCAACATACTAGTTATTCTGAAATAAGTGTAGTTTATGAAACAAGTTCCTTTCTTTTTTAACTTTCCCTTCTGCTGCAGAGAATGAAACTATTGTAATGCTGACAGAGTAATAGTATCCATATAGTAATTTGAAAAAGTACTCTTGCTAACAGAAATAGTTTTAAGACGTCAGCTTCGGTGATGTTTCCAGTAAGACATTTGTTAGCTGCCAATTTGCTTTGGAAAGTGGACATTGACACATGAAACCTATAAAAGCATATGAAACGTCATATTTTCCGCCCCAAAAACTGTTCATTAACAAAACCATGAAAAGTCCCAAAACTAAATCACTTAATTCCAATGTCTTTTTTCCAAAAATAATTCTTATTTTTGGAAATGTTGTTTTAAAAGTGTATGATTAAACTAAGGCATACTTTCACTTGTGCATAAATGTAAGGTGGAAAACCATCTTTGCACAGTGTCTCTCCAAAGTGCCCATTGATGCAGACACACACGTGACTAAGCAATCATTTCAAGCCCAATTTGAAGCTGTTTTAGCTGAAACTGCCAACTACATAGACAGATGGCCCAACAAGAGGATAAAGGGTCATAACGAAAGCTGTGTTCCCTAACACTCAATCACACACACACACACACACACACAAACATGGCAACCACACTCATGCCCTTGCCTGTCAGGTGAAATGACTCTTCTTTTCCATTGTGGCTCCCTGCTAGACTCTTAACCTATGCCGGGTGGTGTCCCAGCCACTTTCCCTGAGACAGTCCAAACGGATTGACTTGAGTGAACAACCTTGTCCATCCCCTCTGGACACCTGTACACTCAGTGTAGACAATCCGTCTGGCTTTTTAACTTCATGCAGTCAGTCACCATGAGAGGGAGCTGAGATACTCTCAAATATCTCGGAACCACTGCTCCTTTGCTTCTTCTTTGAGTCTTTCTTGTTCTGCTTTTTTGTCTCTCTGTCAGTCCCTTCTCTCTCCATCTCTCTCTCTCTCTCTCATGTGTCCAACTTTCCCAGCATCGGAGTATGTGCCTTTCTGTTTGCATGCATGCTTGAGTGTGTGTGTGTGTGTGTGTGTGTGTCTCTGTTAATTGTGTGTACTGTATGTGTGTGCACACGTGCCTGTTCCGCTCTCTGTTGTGGAACAAATTACACAGCGGCTGGGGAGCCAAATGACTAATCAGTGGTACACAGATTAAAATCCAATTGCTGCAATTTGAAGCCACACAGGAGTAGTGGGGAAATTAACTACTACAGTGTCTGCACGGCTGTCTCCACTAGGCATACCTGTTAGAAGTTGATCTTTTAATTAGTGTGGCCCATAGAAATTTTCGATCAAAGATTTTAAAATCTGAAAAAAAAAGGCTAAAACCCAACAAAGCTGACACTCTAATTTTACGACACCCAAATAAAAAAGCATACACAATGTGTTTCTGTCCTGTCTGTCCAACCCGTTCTCACTCCCAACTTGTGAAACACTGACGCTTGGTCAGTGGCTCTCAGCGTCAGATATGACGCAAAAAGCACCCTTCAGCATGTGTATGGAACGCACCGCGACAACGGTAGCGACTAGTTTAAAAGACGCCATAAGGAGATTGGTTAGGCCAGCGGAGGGGTCATACAATACAGGACTTTCCCCCAGGAGACCGAAAGTCGTGTCCCATTCTTGTCCCCCGTATCACAGAAACATACATTTTATAACCCCACCCACGATCTTTTCCCATACCTAAACATTAAAGGAGACTTTTAGCGTGAATAATACATATTCTCTGGACTACACATTTTTTTTAAACTGCCTGCTGGCTCTAAGCAGTTTTGAAACTTTCTAGCTGTATTTAAAAAATAAAATAAAAGGCACTTGCGGTATAAATAAATAATATTACAAATTAAGACACACACAAACACATTCGAACCCCCGCCCCCCTCTCTCTCTCTCTCTCTCTCTCTCTCTCTCTGTATCTCTTACTCACACACACTCACTCAAAAAATAAATGATCACACTGATCATAAAAAAATTAAAAGTTAAAACAAGAAAGTTATATTATTGAGTATGAAAACTCTTGTTCATTACATTTTACTTAATAATTACAATCGCATTGTTGTATCGCATTGTTCTGGATATAGTTTGTTTGTTACCATGACAACACCATTGATCTCAAGCTCAGTGCTGATGCTGTCATGGAAATAGTTTTCTATTCAGCAATAAATATAACAATTTCTGATCAACCCATATCAAATGCATGCTTAAAATAACATACCCGCCCATTTCAAGACAACCCGACCCACTTCCGGGTTAAATCCTGTCCACTTCCAGGTTATGCCCCGCCCAGTCCGAGTACAGATAATTCATGAGTTAAACAGATACAGATACAGATAATGCTGTACTCGCTCATCCCTAATATACACTCACCTATAGGATTATTAGGACCACCATACTAATACTGTGTTTGACCCCCTTTCGCCTTCAGAACTGCCTTAATTCTACGTGGCATTGATTCAACAAGGTGCTGAAAGCATTCTTTAGAAATGTTGGCCCATATTGATAGGATAGCATCTTGCAGTTGATGGAGATTTGTGGAATGCACATCCAGGGCACGAAGCTCCCGTTCCACCACATCCCAAAGATGCTCTATTGGGTTGAGATCTGGTGACTGTGGGGGCCATTTTAATACAGTGAACTCATTGTCATGTTCAAGAAACCAATTTGAAATGATTTGAGCTTTGTGACATGGTGCATTATCCTGCTGGAAGTAGCCATCAGAGGATGGGTACATGGTGGCCATAAATGGATGGACATGGTCAGAAAAAATGCTCAGGTAGGCCGTGGCATTTAAACCATGCCCTGGCACTAAGGGGCCTAAAGTGTGCCAAGAAAACATCCCCCACACCATTACACCACCACCACCAGCCTGCACAGTGGTAACAAGGCATGATGGAACATGTTCTCATTCTGTTGAGCCAAATTCTGACTCTACCATCTGAATGTCTCAACAGAAATCGAGACTCATCAGACCAGGCAACATTTTTCCAGTCTTCAACTGTCCAATTTTGGTGAGCTCTTGCAAATTGTAGCCTCTTTTTCCTATTTGTAGTGGAGATGAGTGGTACCCATTGGGGTCTTCTGCTGTTGTAGCCCATCCGCCTCAAGGTTGTGCGTGTTGTGGCTTCACAAATGCTTTGCTGCATACCTTGGTTGTAACGAGTGGTTATTTCAGTCAAAGTTGCTCTTCTAACAGCTTGAATCAGTCGGCCCATTCTCCTCTGACCTCTAGCATCAACAAGGCATTTTTGCCCACAGGACTGCCGCATACTGGATGTTTTTCCCTTTTCACACCATTCTTTGTAAACCCTAGAAATGGTTGTGCGTGAAAATCCCAGTAACTGAGCAGATTGTGAAATACTCAGACCGGCCTGTCTGGCACCAACAACCATGCCACGCTCAAAATTGCTTATATCACCATCATAAATCTTTCTCATTCTGACATTCAGTTTGGAGTTCAGGGGATGGTCTGGACCAGGACCACACCTCTAAATGCATTGAAGCAACTGCCATGTGATTGGTTGATCAGATAATTGCATTAATGAGAAATTGAACAGGTGTTCTTAATAATCGTTTAGGTGAGTGTATATAACAAAAGACAAAGGACGGCAAGAGTCCCAAAGCTAAAGGACGCACTTTTAGCGTGAAAACCAAACGCCAAGACACATGACCAAGTGTCCATATTTTACGCGATGGAAGAGTGAGAATGTCTTGGGCTGTGCAGAGCTTAAAGGCAGGGTTGGTAATGTTAAAAAGCTAACAAGATTTGGAAGTAAACCTCCATTCTCCGGTAGACTTGCAGTAACTCCACGGGACATGTAGAATACATGCAGCGGGGCAAGGAGACATTTCATTGGTTCTTACCAAGCGGATGACGAGGCTGCGATTGGTGGGCGTTGTTTGGGCCAGATTAGAGCTGCTACAAATGGACCTTCTTCGCTCCTTTTTCAGAGCCCATAAGTTATTTATTGCTGTCAGAGTGTGTAAAGACCATTTCAAACAATATATCAAAAAGTATATTTTGGAAATAGTTACCAACCCTGCCTTTCATGCATCTTAAGAATTAAGTAGCAGATTGTCTGAGACGTAATGTGTGCGTGAAAGACGATAAAAACAGGGTGAACAAAGTTAGAGCAAAGCACAGTTGGTGGTTAATTTGTTCATATTCACCAGGAGGCATGTTAAGATGATCAAGTGTTGTGTGCATGATGGGGCCGGGAATATCATCCCCTGCCCACAATAACCACTTATCAGCCACAGGCTAAAGTGGCCATTTCCAGAGCTTACCATCTCCGACTTAGAAATGGATTGACAATGGCACTTGTTTATTTTAAACTACAGCGCAGCATAAAAACATGTATAGTGGGAGAATGAATAATTGGAATAATGTCGCTGTAGGTGAAACCCGGCATTTGACTCCTGTTCTCATTAGGTTAGGATTTTCTTTTATTCCTTGGATGTATACGGAAGTGCAATATGTGCTTGAGCGGGGCTGAGACACAACATGAACGCATGCCTGGAATATTCTCAATGGCAAAAAAATAATCTAATTTTGTCTGGGAGTGTAAAAATCCTGTTTGCATGGCTGTGGCGTGTGTCTTTGTGCCTGAGTGTCTCATGGCAAGCAGGAGACGTGCGTGCAAGGCTGTCGCTAAAACCATAACAATCACGCTGAAACGTTTAATTGGGAATGAATTAAAACATGACACAGATGTGTTATATTTTAGTTTTGGATCACGCACACAGAGGACAGCCTTGTTTTTTCTAAATTCATTTCTAAACAGTGTGGAAAATGCTTTAAATGCCAAATGTGAACTTTGTTTTTTTTTTTAATCTTTATTAACTTTCAATGGGATGACCAAACACATCTGAGGGCTATTTCACAAAACCAAGATAAGGGATTAAGCTGTGATGTCCCAGTTATCCTGGCTCAATTTAGACTTGACTCTGTTTCACAAAAGCAGAGGCACTAAGTTACCATGGAAATTCATTCTGTATAGCTAGCCTGGTCCAGACCAGGCTAACAGCCAGGATTTATTAACCCTGGAGCCTTTTCTTTTCACTAAGCAGTGGTTTAACCTTATTGTTATCAGCCTGCATGAAAATTCAACAGGTGCATATCGCTGTTCAGTTAAGTACTGCTATTTAAAGTTGTGACCATTATATTTTTATGATTATTCATGTGATATTGTTACTGTTATATTCCTGAATGAAGACTGCTGTTCATTTTGTTGTTAGAAGTTTGATGGCTGTTGTTGAGATAATTAGAAAAAGTTGATAAAATTTCAAATGTGTTTTAAATGAAGTCAGTTACTAAGGGCAATGAGGTTTATTGTACAGCTCAATAAAATGTACAAAGTTTCTGGCGATTAGACTCCATCGCTATACGAATATTTTGTATATTTATATAGGGGTAGAGAACCATCAGACCGCCCCGATGGAATCTAGAGAGTAGAATGAAGGAGGATCCGGACCGGTCAGCTGGAGTAGATGACTGGAAGTGGAAGGGGGGGGGGGGTGGGTGGAGGGTTGCACTCTTTGGCTGCAACAACAGCTGAATAGCACAGGGAGAAACTGATTTTTAAAAGCAGGGTTGTGACTCTGTGATTGGCCCTTTTGGCCCAATTTGTGTACGATTCTGATTGGTTAAGCAGGAAGGTGAACGCCTCAACAGCTGATTCCATTGAGAAAGAGAGCATTGATTAAATTAGGTCTTAAATTAGGAGCTATATTTCAACTAGTTGCATATATGCAACAGTGATACACAGCAAAAAAGTACATTTATTAGGATAACAGCTGGGCTACATTAGATAAAATGCTGTACATGTGTGTTTCTACAGTGGACCAATGCACCTTGACTTATATTAGTTGATTCATTTTTTTTTTTTAATTCTTTAACAATAAAGGATCATGTTTGTTCCTCTTCCATGTGCGTTATATTTGGCATTCTTAGCACACAATTTGTGTTGTCCAGTAAACTGGGTCTATAATTTGGAGGATTGTACAATTTTAAGAACATATCCTGATTGTACAATCCTCCCAAAATACAGACAGTAACTATCTAGTGGTGTAGGCTACTGTACATTCATGTGACAACAGGGAGTGGACACCCCAATGGTTTTTTACCTTTGCTTGGGGGAAATATAACTTTTTACAGTGTGCATGGGATTTATCACTCATTTATCTTCACAGTTTCTACATTTTAGAGTCCAATTTCTTCACTATCTTTCTTTTCTGTGTCCCTATACAAGGGAGCAAAGCATATAACATGTAAAGAAGGAAACTCGGCCTCTGTTTAAAAAAAAAAAAAAAAAAACTTGAGAAAAAGCGTGACAGATGATAGCGGACCAACTGAATGACATATCTAAAAATATATATTTACAAACTACTGTTAACTGTTAACTGAGACCATTCAATGAGTCACTTGTCATTTGCAAAAACAAACAGTTGTACACTTTTGCATTAAAAGCAAGCAGTGGAAGAAAATATGACTTAGGTAATTTATATTTTAGCCTGTGAGAGAGAAGGAGAAACAGAGTGAAAGAGCTATTTATGCATCATATCCTAGCATTGTAGAAAATTGATCTTCATGGTAAATTTCCTGAGTAGCATTATCTTCTGCTAACTTTTAAAGCCACGGTTAATTTGTGCAAATGATGTAGCCTGATCCTTGAATGGTATGATTATGATGGATTATTATGATGATATGGTATGATTATGTTTCAGAGCAGAGCAGTGGTCAGTTTTCAGTCCCTCCAGGATTTTCGCAATCAATTGAAGAAAAATTCCTGACCTCTCTCTCTTGTTTACGGTCTGAAACATCTACTATGCCATTGGCACGGTAACATATTGAGCGCATCTTTGCTGTCCAATGAGGAAGGACACGGCTCTAAACTCTGCCCCTTTCGGGTTGTAAATGAGAAATTCTAACAATAGTACAGTTAATCAACATTGTATTGTCTTAGGCGTTGCTAGTCTAAGACAGCAGGGGTAGGAGACAAAAGGTCACTACCTGGTGTGAAGAAATCGGTTTCTTTCTATATGTTAAATGCCAGACTTGACCTGATCAATTTCATTAGAGTCAGAGCAACAGAGGGAAGGTGAGAGACGATAGGGCCGGTCTTGACCTCTTCACAGAGACAAATAATGCATATTTTCCTAACCTGGCTGCATCATATATAAAAAGAAATACATTGTTACATTGAAAATATTGTTTTTAACTTTTTCAACACAAGCTCTGATAATCTGGGACTCTTTTTTTTTATTGGTTTATGTACCAACAGTGAATGAGGATAGTCTAATTAGTTAGCACAGTCTGCCACCCCCCATTGTGATGTAATTTTAGAGAGGAGAGTATCTTCAAATGCTTCATATCCCTAAAATCAGTACAACCTAATCTAAAAGGTTATGTAAGTCAATAAACCATAATAATTAAAAAAAAGTATTAAAATTGTGTCATAAATGAAATGAAATAAAAAAAAAATCATCATTTTTTGCTAAGTAAAAACAAGACATATTGAGCATATTGACATATTTTTTGCCCTTTATTTCAATTTTACAGCTTAGACTTGAAAGGCAAGAGAGAGGGGGAATGACATTCAGCAAAGGGCCGCAGGTTGGAGTCGAACCCGCGGCCGCTGCGTCAAGGAGAAAACTTCCATACATGGGCGCCTGCTTGTCCAAAAGATTTCTAATTGTAGAGAAATGAACTAAATATTCCTCAACACTCCAAAAGTTATTTGAACGATGTGAATGTGAATTTTTTTTGTTGTTGAGACAAGTGTGTCAAGGTGTTTTTATAGTTTCATCTGCAATAGAGATGGCCTGCCAGCTGTTTACAACTGGACGTCATGTAACGTGATGGCGTCATTGCAAGCCTCAACAACCAGTCCCCCCCCCCACATCGATTGCTCCAGACTCTGACCTAGTCTCCTTACCCACCCCTCCACTCCTACCCCCAGGGTTTTTAAGTCTCTTTTAGTCATTTAACATTTAGCATTTATTTATTCTCTGGTATGACTAATTCGGGCTACGTATTGTTGTATGTTGGGTTTGGGAATTGTTGGGTTTCTGTAAATAACATTGGAAGAATAAATGCTCTCTCCTGCTTGACATTGTGGTTTTCCACCTTAAAGTTTGCTAAGAAGATTGCCTAGCATCTGGTGATCTTATATTTTCAACATTGGTCAAGTAAGGATCTTTTGTGTGTAATAATGTGATGGGAGTAACGGGAGATGGGAGCGTTATATGTCATACTGGGAGTATTCGTGCCATGTTTTCCGCCCAGGCCGCATGCATTGCATGTAAATGAAACATTGAACTCAAAAGAGCGTGATTATTAGCTTTTATTTAGTCATATAGCCATAAAGCATGCCACTGTCAATAAATCATTAAATCACTGTAGCTTGGGGCTCGGTCAAAGGACCATCCAAAAGCCATTACTCCGCATAGTGCATTAGGATGAATATCATTATGATGATATCATCCCCCACAGGTCCTTTCTTTCTTCTGCCATTTTTTTAAATCTTATTTTATGGCTGTCCATCATGTCACCATATTGCCATTTTTGTGGTATTTTACTTACTGCAGGTACAGTTCTTACGTGACAACAACAGGACAACGTACTGTAGAGGAAAAAGTGTATTTTTTGCTCTGGTTTAAAACCCTTTAACCAGGTTGTTCTTTTTTTAACGTATAAAGAAAAGCTTTTTTACAGTCCTCAACTGAAAAAGATTCCTCAGGCTGAAACATTTCCCTCCCCGCTCTTCTTTTCTCTTTTGACTTTCTTTCTAAATGTACCCATCCATTAGCAGGAGACACAGGAGAAGGCAGAGCGGCTTGAGCTTTTAACCAGGGTTCTTCTTCTCTTCAGTGTCATGCTCTACTGGCCTTCAAAACACGCAGCCCTCTTTTGTATCTTTATTATAGCTCATGCTGAAAGAGATTAGTTGGCTTGTGTGTGTGTGTGTGTGTGTGTGTGTGTGTGTGTCCCAGTTATCTTCAACAGATAATTGATGTGGACAAGCTCGACTGAAATCTCTGGGACAGCGATAGGCACGCCGCACGCTCGCCGTTGATGGATGCCCATGTCAATCTCTCTGACCCCCCCCTACCCCTTATATTCAAAGGCGCTCTCTCTCTCTCTCTCTCTCTCTTTCTCTCTCACTCACACACACACACACACACACACACATGAATGCTATGAGTCCCTTTCAGCGGGGCACAAAAGGAGCAGTCTCCTGGCACGCCATCACCAGCTGAGCTGTTACAGAACAGTGCGAAATGGAGAGGGGGAGGAGGTGGAGGATTGAAAATAGAGGTAAGGAGGGAGGGTTTGAGGTGTTATTAATGAGGTAATCGTGGCTGGACATGAGGAGGAGGAGGAGGACAGAGGATTGATGGAGAAGTATAAAAGTTGGAGATGAGGAGGTGAAGCAGGTGGAGGGAAGGGGTGGTTGGCGCATAGAAGGAGGAGGACAAGGAGTGTTTTGTTAACTGTGCTGGGTTTCTCTTGTGATGCAAAGGAAGGAAGCTGCTTAGCATTCTTTCTTTCTCTCTCACACTCAACTTTAGAGCTGGCTCAGCAGAGAACACATAGATGTTACAGTGACGTGATTCATTTAGGATGCAGTGAGTTTTTTTGGCCCGCACGCACGCGAACACACACTCCCACGCAAATTCACACATCAGCATCTGAATTGAGGTAGTAGTTTTAGAGAAATGCCCTTTCAAGCTGGAATTTATCTTTATGTAATATCCATCAGGGCTCATAGTTGTTTATCAATAGGCCATAAAGAAAACTTCAGTTCAGGCTTATTAAAAGGGCACAGCTGTAACTACAAGTGAGATGCAGCAAAAAGATGTTATAAATAGTTCAACATTAGATGAATAAGCTTATTTGCTATCTCGTCAAGAGTTAGATGAGAAGGTCAGTACCACTCTCATACATTGTCTGTCGGTTAAATATGAAGCTACAGCAAGAGGATGAAGCGCAGAAAAAAAAAGAAAATTAAAGCTAACGTCTGTCTAGAGATAAACAAGACTAACGCTGTGTCTTAATTTGTGTACTTCCATCGCTACACTTGTTATTTTGAGTGCATAAGTGGGTTCACACTGACACGTACGGCAAACTCCAGTGTACTATGAGTATTAGGATGCTGTGCTAATAACGGCCAAAGAGTGGAGTGTGCAACGCTGGACACTTCTCAGTTTACGGCATAACGTGTTATACTGAAATTTGTGAAATCCATGAAATAATAAACTTTTCTCATAACAAACAATAACACAAGATGGGAATCATTTCAAAAAGTGTTATGCTACTTGTCGCAAAGTGACGCATGTGCAACTCACATCTGCACTCGACTTACATTGGGGAGTGACAGAAGGGCATCTGAGTAAGAACACCCAACAATACGTCAGCGGCATAATCTCCACCTCAAGTGAAACGGGGCGCACACAAGCAAAAACTGTAAAAGAACGTTCATATTCAATAAAATTGAAGTGGGAAAACAAGCCGGTAATGCCCCACCCGGTTGCAATTCACCATTTACAGTTTCTTTCCAATTGCTAAACGACAGTGGGCACAACTGGAGCCACATGTGCAACACCCTAACTCCAGCCTGCACTGCAACACTTCATTTGGACCAAACTCTAGTTCTATTTTCATTGCTTGGACAAAGTTTCTCTATACTCTTATGCCATGACTTTAACCACAACGTGCACAACACTGTGGATTTACAGCACTTTGGTCAAATGCTAACACACTGCTGTCAAAACTGTTAACATTCAAAACAGCATAGATTTCAGTCTGGTTCCTATCAAACTCTGCTGATTGCAATTTGAGCAGAAAGCCTAAGCAGGTGTCTTGTTTTATACTTGTTAGTGAACATATATGGTATTTTTATAGAGAAAGCTCAGACAGCCTTTTTTATACAAACACCAAAATTAGAATGAAACAATTATAGACTGTACCATTTGACAGAAACAGGTAAAAGACACCATTATGTCCAGGGAAGATGTCTGAGGTTACATTCACAGCTAGAAAAAAAAGAAGTGAAAAACACTATATCTTTTCAATAGTATAACTGCATTCTTACTGTTTTTCAGAAAGTAATGGAGGTGAAAGCGATGGAAACACCACATTCATTAGTATTTAGTGATGATGCTGGAGAAAGGCAGAATCAGTCACACTATTCTTTGTTACTGTTATGTACATTTTAGTTTTTTTCCAGTAATCCCATAAATTACTAGAGACAAAATACTATATTGACACAAATTACTGCTTTTCATTCCTTCTTGTTTACCTTACGCACAATTGGTATATTATAAAATCTATATCCTTTCTTTAAATAAACTATTAAGTAGTGTGAAGTTACTCTAATTATTCAAACTGTAAAGATGAAAAGTGTATTTACTCTCAGTGTGTTCTAAGTGACAGTGTGTGTTAGGGTTTGGCTGCACTGAGCCTGTTTTGAGACGTGTGTTAAGAGTTGTGTTGCTTGGAATGAGTTTTGCAGGTGATGTGAACTGTTTAGTTTAGGTAACTGTTGGTAGTGTAGACTGTAGTTTGAAGTAGAAGAAAAAGAAGAAGCGGTCACATGTTGTGATCGTCATTTCCAATAAGTGCATTATACCACGGTTCAATTTTGAGGCAACACAACTCTGTGCTCTGCAACTCTCAGTTGCTGGACGGTCCTTTCCGGGGCCATGTCGTGGAGTTTAGCCAAAAAAAGTAAGCATTGTGCAGCAATGACAGTTAAATTTAGGATTAAAATCGTGGTTTGGATTAAAACACTTCTGAGGAACAAACAAGCATTTCCTGGTTGAAAGTATTTTGTTTTCGCAGTGAACTCCTTGTTGTGCTATTTCATTTCAAGATTACTTATATTGATACTGGCCGAGTGGCACTATGACATAAGGGAGATATAATTCTTGCATTATCAAAAAACAACCCTCACGACATAACACAAACACATTTGGCCCTAACATATTTCAAAAAATGGTTTTGTGTGGCAAGGCACCTTTAATCACCAAAGTTACATCAACGTCTGTACCAAGTTTCATGGTAATAGTCAATGGTGTCCGTCTCATGGTGGCGCTGGAAGAGAAGTCATCTTTGATGCATCTATTTATCTCAATGTCCTTATAATCTTCTTCCTTATGGTGTTAGCGAAGGCAGATTGGGGCTTAGCTAATTGGGCAAACCCAAGGGGACAGATGAATTAAGCAGCACTCAAGACACATACCTGCTTTAAGACATTACTGACTGTCTGCCGTCCCTCTCTTTTGGTCTCTTGCCTCTTTCTATATTGTGCAGTCAGATTGTTGCCTACCTGTTGCCGAGGGCCCAACTTACCCTCAGCTCTTTACTGACTGCTCCCCATTCAAAAGACAAAACACATGCATGCAACACCTCAGCCCAGGAAGTGCATCAAATGGCCTCCGGTATTTGGTGAAGCGGTGTGTGCGGTAGTGGCAGCATTGGTGGGCACTGCGATGAGAATTGGACAACTCTCCTGGCATGGGTGGCATTTGTATTTTTGCTGCCATGAGTGCCTGCGGTGCAGTGTGGGGCTGGCTGGCAGGCTTGGGGAAAAGGACCCATCTGTTCTATGAGATTATTTCAAACCAGATACAACACAGGATGTCACCTGTTTGGAGAGACTCAGAGGAGGGGGGATTATGGGGAAGAGGGTGAGTATGTGTGTGTCTGTGTGTGTGTGTGTGTGTGTGTGTGTGTGTGTGTGATAGAGGGTGACACAGGAATCAATTGTCGCTCCCATCCCATCCCAAGTCCACAAAAATACTCCCGGCATGTCCCGACAACGTGACTGACCCCCCCAAAAAATTCTGTCCTGTGAGATCCCGAGAGAAAGACTACAGGTTCCCGTGCCACTGCTGTTTCATTCCTTATGTTGTCTAAGCAAGTTATCAGACTTGCCTTTTAAATAATCCTGCTGACATAACGCACCCTCCGTTGGCTGCCGCTCACATTGCAATTAAATAACAATTATAACTGTTCAGAGGTCATTGGGCCCGTCCAGTTTAACGCCACATACTGTTGTGTTGATGTAGTTTTTTGTTTCAACGTTCTTCCGAGTTGACTATTAAACAAACACCTCTCCCAAAAACCGTCACCGTAAAAATAAAGGTAAGAAATTGATAAGGAAGGCTAACATCACACGAAACATAAACAGGATAGCTAGCTAACTGTTATCAATCTTGCGACGTGAGTGAAGATAACATTAGTCTAGAATGCAAGCAATGACTGGGGTCCAAGCCTCATTGCGTCAGTCGTCCTGACACGAGTTGGACTGTAACATAGCAAAATTATGTGAATAACTTTTTGTCGCAGCCATCTGGAGACGCTACATACCAGGTTTCGTGCAGATTTGTCGGTTTAGGAGTTATAGGGCCAAACGCGTGTGGGTCAGTTGTTGCTCCTGAGGTCCTTACAGAGTTTTGGACTAGTCCTGAAAATGGCACACCGCCACCAGAAAGGGTTTAGGCTGTAGCATGAGTTTTACGTGGAGAAGAATTATAGAAAATACTGTGATGATGAGGAAGATGATGATTAATCCTTAGATAAACAACAGGGTTCCACAGACCTGCTGTGCGAACCGATGTAGCTTTGTGCCACGGATCCCAGCCCCTCGGATTTTGACCCCTAATTAGAAAGGTCTTATGTACTGGAATTGTCTACAGTATATGACATCACAGCATTCTGTAACACATCAAAATAACCTCCAGTCAGCCAGAACAGAGTGTCCGACCAGCTCTCCTCAGAGCTACCAGCTCTGTGGGCAGGGATCAGGGACCAGGGTTAGTGGTTTAGAAAAGAATGTGGGTTAAACCACCAAACAAAATAACCAAAAACAGACAGATCCCCTAAGATCTTAGAGACTGGAATTGTCTCAGGTAAATGACATCACAGCATTCTACAACACATCAAAGAACCAATGTCCAATCAGCTGTGAGTTCATGATGACATCATGAGTGAGGTCACGAAACATCCCTAGAGGAGTTTATAAGTTCAGCTGAAAAGCTGTGAAGCTCTGAGGCCTCCCTGTCTGAAGGCAGAGACCGGGCGCTGCGGAAGCAGTTGGTCGTTGGAGGCCTCCCTGTCTGAAGGCAGAGACCGGGCGCTGCGGAAGCAGTTGGTCTTTGGAGGCCTCCCTGTCTGAAGGCAGAGACCGGGCGCTGCGAGAGCAATTGGTCTTTGGAGGCCTCCCTGTCTGAGGGCAGAGACCGGGCGCTGCAAGAGCAGTTGGTCTTTGGAGGCCTCCCTTTCTGAGGGCGGAGACCTGGCGCTGCGAGATCAGTTGGTCTTTGTAGGCCTCCATGTCTGAAGGCAGAGACCGGGTGCTGCGAGAGCAGTTCGTCTTTGGAGGCCTCCCTGTCTGAAGGCAGAGACCGGGCACTGCGAGACAGACAGATCCCCAAAGGTCTAAGAGACTGGAATTGTCTCAGGTAAATGACATCACAGCATTCTACAACACATCAAAGAACTAATTTCCAATCAGCTGTGAGTTCATGATGACATCATGAGTGAGGTCACGAAACATCCCTAGAGAATTTATAAGTTCAGCTGAAAAGCTCTGAAGCTTTGAGGCCTCCCTGTCTGAGGGCGGAGACCGGGCGCTGTGAGAGCAGTTGGTCTTTGGAGGCCTCCTTGTCTAAGAGTGGAGACCGGGAGCTGCGAGAGCAGTTGGTCTTTGGAGGCCACACTTTCTGAAGGCAGAGACCGGGAGCTGCGAGAGCAGTTGGTCTTTGGAGGCCTCCCTGTCTGAGGGCAGAGACCGGGCGCTGTGAGAGAAGTTGGTCTTTGGAGGCCTCCCTGTCTGAGGGCAGAGACCGGGCGCTGTGAGAGAAGTTGGTCTTTGGAGGCCTCACTGTCTGAAGGCAGAGACCGGGCGCTGCGAGAGCAGTTGGTCTGTGGAGGCCTCCTTGTGTGGAGGTGGAGACCGGGCGCTGCCAGAGCAGTTGGTCTTTGGAGGCCTCCCTGTCTGAGGGCGGAGACCTGGCGCTGCGAGAGCAGTTGGTCTTTGTAGGCCTCCCTGTCTGAAGGCAGAGACCGGGTGCTGCGAGAGCAGTTCGTCTTTGGAGGCCTCCCTGTCTGAAGGCAGAGATCGGGCGCTGCGAGACAGGCAGATCCCCAAAGGTCTTAGAGACTGGAATTGTCTCAGGTAAATGACATCACAGCATTCTACAATACATCAAAGAACTAATGTCCAATCAGCTGTGAGTTCATGATGACATCATGAGTGAGGTCACGAAACATCCCTAGAGGAGTTTATAAGTTCAGGTGAACAGCTCTGAAGCTCTGAGGCCTCCCTGTCTGAGGGCGGAGACCTGGCGCTGCGAAAGCAGTTGGTCTTTGGAGGCCTCCCTGTCTGAAGGCGGAGACCGGGCGCTGCGAGAGCAGTTGGTCTTTGGAGGCCTCCTTTTGTGGAGGCGGAGACCGGGAGCTGCGAGAGCAGTTCGTCTTTGGAAGCCTCCCTGTCTGAAGACAAAGACCGGGAGCTGCGAGAGCAGTTGGTCTTTGGAGAACTCCCTTTCTGAGGGCAGAGACCAGGAGCTGTGAGAGAAGTTGGTCTTTGGAGGCCTCCCTGTCTGAAGGCAGAGACCTGGAGCTGTGAGAGCAGTTGATCTTTGGAGGCCTCCTTGTCTGAGGGCAGAGACCGGGAGCTGCGAGAGAAGTTGGTCTTTGGAGGCCTCACTGTCTGTAGGCAGAGACCGGTGCTGCAAGAGCAGTTGGTCTGTGGAGGCCTCCTTGTGTGGAGGTGGAGACCGGGCGCTGCCAGAGCAGTTGGTCTTTGGAGGCCTCCCTGTCTGAGGGTGGAGACCTGGCGCTGCGAGAGAAGTTGGTCTTTGGAGGCCTCCCTGTCTGAAGTCAGAGACCGGGCACTGCGAGACAGACAGATCCCCAAAGGTCTTAGAGACTGGAATTGTCTCAGGTAAATGACATCACAGCATTCTACAACACATCAAAGAACTGATGTCCAATCAGCTGTGAGTTCATGATGACATGATGATTGAGGTCACGCAACATCCCTAGAGAAGTTTATAAGTTCAGCTGAACAGCTCTGAAGCTCTGAGGCCTCCCTGTCTGAGGGCAGAGACCGGGCACTGCGAGAGCAGTTGGTCTTTGGAGGCCTCACTGTCTGAAGGCAGAGACCGGGCGCTGCGAGAGCAGTTGGTCTGTGGAGGCCTCCTTGTGTGGAGGTGGAGACCGGGCGCTGCCAGAGCAGTTGGTCTTTGGAGGCCTCCCTGTCTGAGGGCGGAGACCTGGCGCTGCGAGAGCAGTTGGTCTTTGTAGGCCTCCCTGTCTGAAGGCAGAGACCGGGTGCTGCGAGAGCAGTTCGTCTTTGGAGGCCTCCCTGTCTGAAGGCAGAGATTGGGCGCTGCGAGACAGGCAGATCCCCAAAGGTCTTAGAGACTGGAATTGTCTCAGGTAAATGACATCACAGCATTCTACAATACATCAAAGAACTAATGTCCAATCAGCTGTGAGTTCATGATGACATCATGAGTGAGGTCACGAAACATCCCTAGAGGAGTTTATAAGTTCAGGTGAACAGCTCTGAAGCTCTGAGGCCTCCCTGTCTGAGGGCGGAGACCGGGCGCTGTGAGAGCAGTTGGTCTTTGGAGGCCTCCTTGTCTAAGAGTGGAGACCGGAGCTGCGAGAGCAGTTGGTCTTTGGAGGCCTCCCTGTCTGAGGGCAGAGACCTGGCGCTGCGAGAGAAGTTGGTCTTTGGAGGCCACACTTTCTGAAGGCAGAGACCGGGAGCTGCGAGAGCAGTTGGTCTTTGGAGGCCTCCCTGTCTGAGGGCAGAGACCGGGCGCTGTGAGAGAAGTTGGTCTTTGGAGGCCTCACTGTCTGAAGGCAGAGACCGGGCGCTGCGAAAGCAGTTGGTCTTTGGAGGACTCCCTGTCTGAAGGCAGAGACCGGGCGCTGCGAGAGCAGTTGGTCTGTGGAGGCCTCCTTGTGTGGAGGTGGAGACCGGGCGCTGCCAGAGCAGTTGGTCTTTGGAGGCCTCCCTGTCTGAGGGCGGAGACCTGGAGCTGCGAGAGCAGTTGGTCTTTGTAGGCCTCCCTGTCTGAAGGCAGAGACCGGGCACTGCGAGACAGACAGATCCCCAAAGGTCTTAGAGACTGGAATTGTCTCAGGTAAATGACATCACAGCATTCTACAACACATCAAAGAACTGATGTCCAATCAGCTGTGAGTTCATGATGACATCATGATTGAGGTCACGCAACATCCCTAGAGAAGTTTATAAGTTCAGCTGAACAGCTCTGAAGCTCTGAGGCCTCCCTGTCTGAGGGCAGAGTCCGGGCGCTGCGAGAGCAGTTGGTCTTTGGAGGTCTCCCTGTGTGGAGGCGGAGACCGGGCGCTGCGAGAGCAGTTGTTCTTTGGAGGCCTCCCTGTCTGAAGGCAGAGACCGGGCGCTGCGAGAGTAGTTGGTGTTTGGAGGCCTCCCTGTCTGAGGGCAGAGACCGGGCGCTGCGAGAGCAGTTGGTCTTTGGAGGCCTCCCTGTCTGAAGGCAGAGACCGGGGTCTGCGTAAACAGTTGGTCTTTGGAGGCCTCCCTGTCTGAACAGAGGGTCTGACTGGCTCTCCTCAGAGCTACAGAGTTACCAGCTCTGTGGGCAGGGATCAGGGACCAGGGTTAGTCGTTTAGAAAAGATGGTGGGTTAAACCACCAAACAAAATAACCGAAAACAGACAGATACCCAAAGGTCTTAGAGACTGGAATTGTCTCAGTAAATGATATCACAGCATTCTACAACACATCAAAGAACCAATGTCCAATCAGCTGTGAGTTCATGATGACATCATGAGTGAGGTCACGAAACATCCCTAGAGAGTTTAAAAGTTCAGCTGAAAAGCTCTGAAGCTTTGAGGCCTCCCTGTCTGAGGGCGGAGACCGGGCGCTGTGAGAGCAGTTGGTCTTTGGAGGCCTCCTTGTCTAAGAGCGGAGACCGGGAGCTGCGAGAGCAGTTGGTCTTTGGAGGCCTCCCTGTCTGAGGGCAGAGACCTGGCGCTGCGAGAGAAGTTGGTCTTTGGAGGCCTCACTTTCTGAAGGCAGAGACCGGGAGCTGCGAGAGCAGTTGGTCTTTGGAGGCCTCCCTGTCTGAGGGCAGAGACCGGGCGCTGTGAGAGAAGTTGGTCTTTGGAGGCCTCACTGTCTGAAGGCAGAGACCGGGCTCTGCGAAAGCAGTTGGTCTTTGGAGGACTCCCTGTCTGAAGGCAGAGACCGGGCGCTGCAAGAGCAGTTGGTCTGTGGAGGCCTCCTTGTGTGGAGGTGGAGACCGGGCGCTGCAAGACAGGCAGATCCCCAAAGGTCTTAGAGACTGGAATTGTCTCACGTAAATGACATCACAGCATTCTACAATACATCAAAGAACTAATGTCCATTCAGCTGTGAGTTCATGATGACATCATGAGTGAGGTCACAAAACATCCCTAGAGAAGTTTATAAGTTCAGCTGAACAGCTCTGAAGCTCTGAGGCCTCCCTGTCTGAGGGCAGAGACCGGGCGCTGCGAGAGCAGTTGGTCTTTGGAGGCCTCCCTGTCTTAGGGCGGAGACCTGGCGCTGTGAGAGCAGTTGGTCTTTGGAGGCCTCCCTGTCTGAGGGCAGAGACCTGGCGCTGCGAGAGCAGTTGGTCTTTGGAGGCCTCCCTTTCTGAGGGCGGAGACCTGGCGCTGCGAGAGCAGTTGGTCTTTGTAGGCCTCCCTGTCTGAAGGCAGAGACCGGGTGCTGCGAGAGCAGTTCGTCTTTGGAGGCCTCCCTGTCTCAAGGCAGAGACCGGGCGCTGCGAGACAGACAGATCCCCAAAGGTCTAAGAGACTGGAATTGTCTGAGGTAAATGACATCACAGCATTCTACAACACATCAAAGAACTAATTTCCAATCAGCTGTGAGTTCATGATGACATCATGAGTGAGGTCACGAAACATCCCTAGAGAAGTTTATAAGTTCAGCTGAACAGCTCTGAAGCTCTGAGGCCTCCCTGTCTGAGGGCGGAGACCGGGCGCTGCGAGAGCAGTTGGTCATTTGAGGCCTCCTTGTGTGGAGGCGGAGACCGGGCGCTGCGAGAGCAGTTGGTCTTTGGAGGCCTCCCTGTCTGAGGGCAGAGACCGGGCGCTGCAAGAGCAGTTGGTCTTTGGAGGCCTCCCTTTCTGAGTACGGAGACCTGGCGCTGCGAGAGCAGTTCGTCTTTGGAGGCCTCCCTGTCTGAAGGCAGAGATCGGGCGCTGCGAGACAGACAGATCCCCAAACGTCTAAGAGACTGGAATTGTCTCAGGTAAATGACATCACAGCATTCTACAACACATCAAAGAACTAATTTCCAATCAGCTGTGAGTTCATGATGACATCATGAGTGAGGTCACTAAACATCCCTAGAGGAGTTTATAAGTTCAGCTGAACAGCTCTGAAGCTCTGAGGCCTCCCTTTCTGAGGGCGGAGACCTGGCGCTGCGAGAGCAGTTGGTCTTTGGAGGCCTCCCTTTCTGAGGGCGGAGACCTGGCGCTGCGAGAGCAGTTGGTCTTTGGAGGCCTCCCTGTCTGAACAGGGATCCCCAAAGTTCTTAGAGACTGGAATTTTCTCAGGTAAATGACATCAAAGCATTCTACAACACATCAAAGAACTAATGTCCAATCAGTTGTGAGTTCATGATGACATCATGAGTGAGGTCACGAAACATCCCTAGAGGAGTTTATAAGTTCAGCTGAAAAGCTCTGAAGCTCTGAGGCCTCCCTGTCTGAGGGCAGAGACCGGGCGCTGCGAGAGCAGTTGGTCTTTGGAGGCCTCCTTGTGTGGAGGCAGAGACCGGGCGCTGAGAGAGCAGTTGGTCTTTGGAGGCCTCCTTGTCTGGAGGCGGAGACCTGGCGCTGCGAGAGCAGTTGGTCCTTGGAGGCCTCCCTGTCTGAGGGCAGAGACCGGGCGCTGCGAGAGCAGTTGGTCTTTGGAGGCCTCCTTGTCTGAGGACAGAGACCAGTCACTGCGAGAGCAGTTGGTCTTTGGAGGCCTCCCTGTCTGAATAGAGGGTCTGACTGGCTCTCCTCAGAGCTACAGAGTTACCAGCTCTGTGGGCAGGGATCAGGGACCAGGGTTAGTAGTTTAGAAAAGTAGGGGGGTTCAACCACCAAACCAAATAACCAAAAACAGACAGATCCCCAAATAGACCCCAACCGGTTGTGGCTGATGGCTGTCCACCGGCAATCAGGTTCTGTTTGAGGTTTCTGCCCGTTAAAAAAGCTTTTCTTCACAGCTGTTGCACCAAATGCATGCTATTGGGGGGAAATGTAACTCTTAGTAAATTATAGAGTGTGGTGTAGACCTACTCTATATGTAAAGCACCCTAAGATAACTTCTGTTATGATTTGACTCTATAAATACAATAGAATTGATTTGACTTTGAATACATTATTTAAAATGTTATAAACAGGCATGAACAGTCAAGTCACATGCCCCCCTCAGAACTTTTCACAGCTGTAAACATAAACCTGCTATACTATATGGTCCCATGTTGACTACTTGTAGCAGTGTATGCAAATTATCAACTGACAAGAAGTTAACAAGGGGCCAGGCTATTGCCTGGCAATGGAATTCCATTTTTTTTAGTAAGAAAAATGTTCTCCATTTTTTTCAGTAGGAACAAAAGTTCTCAGGCTCTCAACCATTCATGCATCACTCATAATTGTATATTTTTAAAATACAATTTAGTTTTCATGCGTCATAAATAATAAAAAATTAATTTAAAAAAACTAGATCCATCTGGTTTCATTTTCTTTAAAAGCTTGTGAAACATCAACCCCTGTTGTCCATAGTCACTCTATGAACATCATTTCTTTTCAAGAAAAACTGGGCTAAAGGTTGTAGTACCATAAAGACAAATAAATAATCTCAAAGATATACAGTATGTTGATATCCTACACACAGCAATGCCACACAAGCATTTTTGTTGTCTGCAACAGTTCTATATATTTATGGTGTCATCCAGTGCAAAAACACATTGAACACTATAACTCATATAAAGGACAAATTAGTTACATTTCTTACATACAGTGTATCAATCTTGCACGTAACAGTACGGATTAATTGCGCAATGACCCCAAAAAACTGTGGACTTCTAGGCTGGATACAAAACTTTCTGTAAGGGATAGGAAGCCAACAAAGATATTGGCAGAACGAGGCAACTGCTCCAATAGACAGTATGTTTCTACTAGTCACCTAGCGCAATATTGCGAAAAGAACTTTGAGCATAAATGGGCGTGGCCTATATCTGTTGAACACACATCCAACTCCCCTTTATTAATTATATATACCCACAATTACCATGGTGTGGCCGATTTGCCAATCAGTGGCCTAGCTGTCAATCAAACTCAGTGGATTAGAACCAAAAAATGGCTAATGAAATAATAACTATTAATAATTGTTCTTAAAATGAATAAAAACGGCTATTTTGGCTCCTACAGAAATGTTGGCAAAACTATGGAATTCTAATAAACTGAAACTTTTCTTAAATATTGCACTGTCTAAATGAAACTAGAAAAGGCATTTCCTGCAGAAAATGCGTGGGAATGCTGAATAGCTGAATTGCTAAAGCTAACCTGGTTGAATAGCTTAAATCAGTAAAAGTTGTAGAAAAAATTGCAACGCTAAACTGGATAAATAGCTTAAATCAGTAAGAAGATGTTGAAGTAGTGGCAATAGTTGAAAAATGCTGAATAGCTAAAGCTAACCTGGTTGAATAGCTTAAATTAGTAAAAGTTGTATGAATAGTTGAAAATATAGGAATGGTTTCAATTAAGTTGAATAACAACAATAATGTAAAAAATGGTGGAAATATTCAAAAAAAATTATTGAAATGCTAAACCTAACCTGGATAAATAGCTTAAAACAAGAAGATGTTGAAGTAGTGAGAATAGTTTAAAAATGCTGAATAGCTGAATTGCTAAAGCTAACCTGGTTGAATAGCTTAAATCAGTAAGAAGATGTTGAAGTAATAAATATAATTGAAAAAGTAGGAATGGTTTTGATTAAATTGAATAACACCACTAATTTAAAAAAAGATGTGGAAACATTTTTTAAATTTGAAATGCTAAAGCTAAACTGGATAAATAGCTTAAATCAGTAAGAAGACGTTGAAGTAGTGAGAATAGTTAAAAAATGTAAAAAGGGTTTTAATTAAGTTAAATAACACCACTAATGTAAAAAGGTTCAAAAATTTAAAAAAAATGTAAATGCTAAAGCTAACCTGGTTGAATAGCTTAAATTAGTAAGAAGAAGCTTAAGTAGTAAAAATTAGTTGAAAAAGTAGGATTGGCTTTAATTAAGTTGAATAACACCACTAATGTAAAAACGATGTGGACATTTTTTTTTAATTTTAAACGCTAAAGCTAAACTGGATAAATAGCTTAAATTAGTAAGAAGATGTTGAAGTAGTGAGAATAGTTGAAAAATGCTGAATAGCTGAATAAACTAAAGATAACCTGGTTGAATCGCTTAAATCAGTAAAAGTAGTAAGAATAATTGAAAAAGTAGGAATGGTTTTAATTAAGTTGAATTACACCACTAATGTAAAAAAATGATGTAAAAAAATTGCAAATGCTAAAGCTAAACTGGATAAATCAGAAAGAAGAAGCTTAAGTAGTAAGAATAGTTAAAAAAAGTAGGAAAGTTTAAGCCGAAGTGTCACTGTGGGAATCAAACCCCAGTCTCCCACACGAAGGGTTTGTTTCATAACCACTACGCCACCACTAAAGCATCTGTTCAGTGTGCTATACATTATAATATATAATGAGACAGACAGACATACAGAGTATTACAGTGTCTGGGAAACGGTCGCCATGGCTACATACGATCAGTGGCCATGTTTGTAAACACAGCTAGGAAGCCTTTCATCTCTGTGATGTCATCTCTTTGATCTGTTAACGATGCAGCTGCTGTGTCAACTGTGGGGAAACCGCAGCTCCTGAGACACTAAACCAGCTCTCAAACAAATGGTCAGACGGGCAAAATGAAAAGTTATTTCAGTAAAATAACCTCCTCGTGGGCACCAGAAGGCCTTTGTGAATGTATTGATATAAAATTCATGTTGATAAACTTATAAATGTGGGCGTATCAGCGATTTAAAAAAGAGCTTCGCTCTGCATTTTGCTCAGAAATGTGGACGATGTTTAACATGGCAGTGAATGGAGAAAGATCCTGAACTCTTGTCTTTTGAAACCTCGCTGAGCAAAAAGTATAATTCATATTGCATGAATGAGCAAATTGGCTGAAACTAGACAAGAATACCTACGTTTTGATGTATAAATTATCCAAGACAAGTTAGAATTGTTGGCGTGGGAGCAAGTTATAGAGAGATAACCAAGAATCTTTTTTTGAAGCGCTTCACTCTAGTGACATCACTCCTCACTCTACTTGACGCAATACACACTCATTATAAATGCAGAAAAATCCTAAAATGTACACTATACTTAAACTGCTTTTTCACAAAAACTGTAAAATATATCAATCTGAAAAGATAGAGCCAGATAGCTGAATATTTTGTGAATGGTTTAGAGTTTGAATCATGTCTGTAGGTGAAAAAATGTAGGAGGAGATACATTTTGAAGCAGAAGAAGATTTGAAGGATTTGAAGCTTGCTCTCATTGACTTTAATGTTAAAAATTTTTTTTAAAAGCTTAATATTTGAAAAAGTATAAATAGTAGAAAAATAGTAGAAGAAGTCCCATCATCTGCTGAAAGAGCTGAAGATTGTAAAAGTTGAACGGTATAAATAGCAGAAAGTATGCAGAAGATAGAGAGAGCCAAAAAACGTACGGAATAATAAGAAAGAAGAACTAGAAAATGCATTTCCTGCAGAAAATGCGTGGGAATGCTGAATAGCTGAATTGCTAAAGCTAACCTGGTTGAATAGCTTAAATCAGTAAAAGTTGTAGAAAAAATTGAAACGCTAAACTGGATAAATAGCTTAAATCAGTAAGAAGATGTTGAAGTAGTGAGAATAGTTGAAAAATGCTAAATAGGTGAATTGCTAAAGCTAACCTGGTTGAATAGCTTGAATCAGTAAAAGTTGTAAGAATAGTTAAAAAGTAGAAGTGGTTTTAATTAAGTTGAATAACACCATTAGTGTAAAAGGTGGAATAATTAAAAAAAATTTAAATGCTAAAGCTAAACTGGAGAAATAGCTTAAATCAGTAAGAAGATGTGGAAGTAGTGAGAATAGTTAAATTGCTGAATAGCTTAAATGCTAAAGCTAAACTGTATAAATAGCTTAAATCAGTATGAAGAAGCTTAAGTAGTAAAAATAGTTGAAAAAAGTAGAACTGGTTGTAGTTAAGTTGAATAACACCACTACTGTAAAAAAGGAGAAAAAATGTAAAAAATAAAAAAAAAACTTGAAATGCTAAAGCTAAACTGGAGAAATAGCTTAAATCAGTAAGAAGATGTTGAAGTGGTGAGAATAGTTGAAAAATGCTGAAATGCTAAAGCTAAACTGTATAAATAGCTTAAATCAGTAAGAAGAAGCTTAAGTAGTAAAAATAGTTGAAAAAGTAGAACTGGTTGTAGTTAAGTTGAATAACACCACTACACCATAAGGAGCTAGAGCTAGATTTTAAAAGTTGAATGGTTTTAATAACTGAAAGTCTGCAGAAGATACGGACAATTAAAAAACGTACGGAATAATAAATAATCATAAATGGGTTAAAAGCCTTTTTAACACTAGGTGATGGGCTGCCATTGTGGGCATTGAACCCGGGTCTCTGGCATGAAAGGCATGTGATATAACCACTGCACCACCACTGAAGTGTCTTCTTTACAAACTATACAGGGTAATATATAATTTATCTGTGTATGTCTCTATCTGTCTGTCTGCGTGTGCGTGCACACACACACACACAAAACACACACACACACACACACAGGGAGACACAAACAGACACACACACAGGAGACACAAACAGTTACATTGTAATATATAATGAGACAGACAGACATACAGAGTATTACAGTGTATATATTACAAAAATATATTGAAATGCTAAAGCTAACCTGGATAAATAGCTCAAATCAGTAAGAAGATGTTGAAGTAGTGAGAATAGTTGAAAAATGCTGAATAGCTGAAATGCTAAAGCTAACCTGGTTGATTATCTTAAATCAGTAAAAAGAAGCTTAAGTAGTAAAAATAGTTGAAAAAGTAGGAATGATTTTTATTAAGTTGAATGACACCACTAATGTAAAAAAGGTGGGAAAATTCAAAAAATATATTGAAATGCTAAAGCTAACCTGGATAAATAGCTCAAATCAGTAAGAAGATGTTGAAGTAGTGAGAATAGTTGAAAATTGCTGAATCGCTGAATTGTTAAAGCTAACCTGGTTGAATAGCTTAAATTAGTAAAAGTAGTGAGAATAGTTGAAAAAGTAGGAATGGTTGTAATTAAGTTGAATTACACCACTAATGTAAAAAATGATGTGAAAAAATTGCAAATGCTAAAGCTAAACTGAATAAATCAGTAAGAAGAAGCTTAAGTAGTAAGAATAGTTAAGAAAGTTTAGGCAGAAGTTTCACTGTGGGAATTGAACCCCAGTCTCCCACATGAAGGGTATGTGTCATAACCACTAGGCTACCACTAAAGCATCTATTTAGTGTGCTATACATTGTGATATATAATGAGACAGACAGAGTATTGCAGTGTCCGGGAAATGGTTGCCATGGCTACATATGATCAGTGGCCATGTTTGTAAACACAGCTAGGAAGCCTTTCATCTCTGTGATGTCATCTCTTTGATCTGTTAACGATGCAGCTGCTGTGTCAACTGTGGCAAACCGCAGCTCCTCAGACACTAAACCAGCTCTCAAACAAATGGTCAGACGGGCAAAATGGAAAGTTATTTCAATAAAATAACCTCCTCATGAGCACCAGAAGGCCTTTGTGAACGTATTGATATAAAATTCATGTTGATAAAGTTAAAAATGTCGGCGTATCAGCGATTTAAAACAGTGCTTCACTCTGCATTTTGCTCAGAAAAGTGGACAATGTTTAACATGGCAGTGAATGGAGAACGATTCTGAACTCTTGTCGTTTGAAACCTCGCTGAGCAAAAAGTATAATTCATATTGCATGAATGAGCAAATTGGCTGAAACTAGACAAGAATACCTACGTTTTGATGTATAAATTATCTAAGACAAGTTAGAATTGTTGGCGTGGGAGCAAGTTATAGAGAGAGAATAAAGAGGATTTTTTTGACTCTCTCCACTCTAGTGACATCACTCCTCACTCTACTGCACGCAATACACACTCATTATAAACGCAGAAAAATCATAAAATGTTCACTATACTTAAACTGCTTTTTCACAAAAACTGTAAAATATATCAATCTGAAAAGCCATTGCCGGATAGCTGAATATTTTGTGAACGTTGTAAAGTTTGAACCACGTCTGTAGGTCAAAGTATGAAGGCGCTGAAAATTTTGGGAGCAGAAGAGGATTTGAAGGATTTGAAGCGTGCTCTCATTGACTTTAATGTTAAAAAAAATTGTTTAAAAGCTTAATATTTGAAAAAGTATAAATAGTAGAAAAATAGTAGAAGAAGTCCCATCATCTGCAGAAAGAGCTGAAGATTGTAAAAGTTGAACGGCTTAAATAGCAGAAAGTATGCAGAAGGTAGAGAGAGCCAAAAAACGTACGGAATAATAAGTAAGAACTAGAAAATGCATTTCCTGCAGAAAATGCGTGGGAATGCTGAATAGCTGAATTGCTAAAGCTAACCTGGTTGAATAGCTTAAATCAGTAAAAGTTGTAGAAAAATTAAACGCTAAACTGGATAAATAGCTTAAATCAGTAAGAAGATGTTGAAGTAGTGAGAATAGTTGAAAAATGCTAAATAGGTGAATTGCTAAAGCTAACCTGGTTGAATAGCTTAAATCAGTAAAAGTTGTAAGAATAGTTAAAAAAGTAGAAGTGGTTTTAATTAAGTTGAATAACACCATTAGTGTAAAAGGTGGAATAATTAAAAAAATTTAAATGCTAAAGCTAAACTGGAGAAATAGCTTAAATCAGTAAGAAGATGTGGAAGTAGTGAGAATAGTTAAATTGCTGAATAGCTTAAATGCTAAAGCTAAACTGTATAAATAGCTTAAATCAGTATGAAGAAGCTTAAGTAGTAAAAATAGTTGAAAAAGTAGAACTGGTTGTAGTTAAGTTGAATAACACCACTACTGTAAAAAGGTGAAAAAATGTAAAAAAATGAAATAAAAAAACTTGAAATGCTAAAGCTAAACTGGAGAAATAGCTTAAATCAGTAAGAAGATGTTGAAGTGGTGAGAATAGTTGAAAAATGCTGAAATGCTAAAGCTAAACTGTATGAATAGCTTAAATCAGTAAGAAGAAGCTTAAGTAGTAAAAATAGTTGAAAAAAGTAGAACTGGTTGTAGTTAAGTTGAATAACACCACTACACCATAAGGAGCTAGAGCTAGATTTTAAAAGTTGAATGGTTTTAATAACTGAAAGTCTGCAGAAGATACGGACAATTAAAAAACGTACGGAATAATAAATAATCATAACAGGGTTAAAAGCCGTTTTAACACTAGGTGATGGGATGCCATTGTGGGAATTGAACCCGGGTCTCTGGCATGAAAGGCATGTGACATAACCACTGCACCACCACTGAAATGTCTTCTTTATAAACTATACAGGGTAATATATAATTTATCTGTGTATGTCTCTATCTGTCTGTCTGCATGTGCGTGCACACACACACACACACACACACACACAGGGAGACACAAACAGACACACACACAGGGAGACACAAACAGTTACATTGTAATATATAATGAGACAGACAGACATACAGAGTATTACAGTGTATATATTACAAAAATATATTGAAATGCTAAAGCTAACCTGGATAAATAGCTCAAATCAGTAAGAAGATGTTGAAGTAGTGAGAATAGTTGAAAATTGCTGAATCGCTGAATTGTTAAAGCTAACCTGGTTGATTAGCTTAAATTAGTAAAAGTAGTGAGAATAGTTGAAAAAGTAGGAATGGTTGTAATTAAGTTGAATTACACCACTAATGTAAAAAATGATGTGAAAAAATTGCAAATGCTAAAGCTAAACTGGATAAATCAGTAAGAAGAAGCTTAAGTAGTAAGAATAGTTAAACAAGTAGGAAAATTTAAGCAGAGGTTTTACTGTGGGAATCGAACCCCAGTCTCCCACATGAAGGGTTTGTTTCATAACCACTACGCCACCACTGAAGCATCTGCTTAATGTCCTATACATTGTAATATATAATGAGACAGACAGACATACAGAGTGTTACAGTGTCTGGGAAATGGTTGTCATGGCTACATATGATCAGTGGCCATGTTTGTAAACACAGCTAGGAAGCCTTTCATCTCTGTGATGTCATCTCTTTGATCTGTTAACGATGCAGCTGCTGTGTCAACTGTTGGAAACCGCAGCTCCTGAGACACTAAACCAGCTCTCAAACAAATGGTCAGACGGGCAAAATGAAAAGTTATTTCAGTCAAATAACCTCCTCATGAGCACCAGAAGGCCTTTGTGAACGTATTGATATAAAATTCATGTTGATAAACTTATAAATGTGGGCGTATCAGCGATTTAAAAAGTGCTTCGCTCTGCATTTTGCTCAGAAATGTGGACGATGTTTAACATGGCAGTGAATGGAGAAAGATCCTGAACTCTTGTCTTTTGAAAGCTCGCTGAGCAAAAGTATAATTCATATCGCATAAATGAGCACATTGGCTGAAACTAGACAAGAATACCTACGTTTTGATGTATAAATTGTCCATGACAAGTTAGAATTGTTGGCGTGGGAGCGAGTTATAGAGATAGAACCAAGATAATTTTTCAAAGTCTTTCACTCTAGTGACATCACTCCTCACTCTACTGCACGCAATACACACTCATTATAAACGCAGAAAAATCATAAAATGTTCACTATACTTAAACTGCTTTTTCACAAAAACTGTAAAATATATCAATCTGAAAAGCCATAGTTGGATAGCTGAATATTTTGTGAATGGTTTAAAGTTTGAATCATGTCTGTAGGTGAAAAAATGTAGAAGGAGATACATTTTGAAGCAGAAGAAGATTTGAAGGATTTGAAGCTTGCTCTCATTGACTTTAATGTTAAAAATATTGTTTAAAAGCTTAATATTTGAAAAAGTATAAATAGTAGAAAAATAGTAGAAGAAGTCCCATCATCTGCTGAAAGAGCTGAAGATTGTAAAAGTTGAACGGTTTAAATAGCAGAAAGTATGCAGAAGATAGAGAGAGCCAAAAACGTACGGAATAATAAAATTAAGTAAGAACTAGAAAATGCATTTCCTGCAGAAAATGCGTGGGAATGCTGAATAGCTGAATTGCTAAAGCTAACCTGGTTGAATAGCTTAAATCAGTAAAAGTTGTAGAAAAATTGAAACGCTAAACTGGATAAATAGCTTAAATCAGTAAGAAGATGTTGAAGTAGTGAGAATAGTTGAAAAATGCTAAATAGGTGAATTGCTAAAGCTAACCTGGTTGAATAGCTTAAATCAGTAAAAGTTGTAAGAATAGTTAAAAAAGTAGAAGTGGTTTTAATTAAGTTGAATAACACCATTAGTGTAAAAGGTGGAATAATTAAAAAAACTTGAAATGCTAAAGCTAAACTGGAGAAATAGCTTAAATCAGTAAGAAGATGTTGAAGTGGTGAGAATAGTTGAAAAATGCTGAAATGCTAAAGCTAAACTGTATGAATAGCTTAAATCAGTAAGAAGAAGCTTAAGTAGTAAAAATAGTTGAAAAAAGTAGAACTGGTTGTAGTTAAGTTGAATAACACCACTACACCATAAGGAGCTAGAGCTAGATTTTAAAAGTTGAATGGTTTTAATAACTGAAAGTCTGCAGAAGATACGGACAATTAAAAAACGTACGGAATAATAAATAATCATAACAGGGTTAAAAGCCTTTTTAACACTAGGTGATGGGATGCCATTGTGGGAATCGAACCCGGGTCTCTTGCATGAAAGGCATGTTACATAACCACTGCACCACCACTGAAGTGTCTTCATTACTAACTATACAGGGTAATATATAATTTATCTGTGTATGTCTATCTGTCTGTCTGTGTGCGTGCACACACACACACAAACACACACACACACACAGGGAGACACAAACAGACACACACACAGGGAGACACAAACAGACACACACAGACACAGACAGACAGACAGACAGACAGACAGACACACACACACACACACACAGACACAGACACACACACACACACACACACACACACACACACACACACACACACACACACAAACAAAGAGACAGGCACAGACACAGAGACACAGAGCTCAAATGTCTTTTTTCACTCTGTCTGTTTTAAAATGAGTTGTGGAGACAACAGCAAAGCAATTGAAAGACTGAAATGGTTGCTAATGGATACCAACTAGCAGTGGCCATGTTTGTAAACACAGCTAGGAAGCCTTTGATCTCTGTGATGTCATCTCTTTGATCTGTCATCAGTTAACGATGCAGCTGCTTCACCTGTTGGAAACCGCAGCTCCTCAGACACTGAACAACCTCTCAAACAAATGGTCATTGCGATAAAGGAATAGTGATATCAATAGAATAACCTCCTCATGGGCACCAGAAGGCCTTTGTGAACGTATTGATATAAAATTCATGTTGATAAACTTAAAAATGTGGGCGTATCAGCGATTTAAAAAGAGCTTCGCTCTGCGTTTTGCTCAGAAATGTGGACGATGTTTAACATGGCAGTGAATGGAGAAAGATCCTGAACTCTTGTCCTTTGAAAGCTCGCTGAGCGAAAAGTATAATTCATATTGCAGAAATGAGCACATTGGCTGAAACTAGACAAGAATACCTACGTTTTGATGTATAAATTGTCCATGACAAGTTAGAATTGTTGGCGTGGGAGCAAGTTATAGAGAACGAGTAAGATGAATTTTTCGACTCTCTCCACTCTAGTGACATCACTCCTCACTCTACTGCACGCAATACACACTCATTATAAACGCAGAAAAATCTTAAAATTTTCACTATACTTAAACTGCTTTTTCACAAAAACTGTAAAATATATCAATCTGAAAAGATAGAGCCAGATAGCTGAATATTTGGTGAATGGTTTAAAGTTTGAATCATGTCTGTAGGTGAAAAAATGTAGGAGGAGATACATTTTGAAGCAGAAGAAGATTTGAAGGATTTGAAGCTTGCTCTCATTGACTTTAATGTTAAAAAAAATTGTTTAAAAGCTTAATATTTGAAAAAGTATAAATAGTAGAAAAATAGTAGAAGAAGTCCCATCATCTGCTGAAAGAGCTGAAGATTGTAAAAGTTGAACGGTATAAATAGCAGAAAGTATGCAGAAGATAGAGAGAGCCAAAAAACGTACGGAATAATAATAAGAAAGAAGAATAAATAAAGAACCGAATAACAATAGTTGGAATGCTGTGGAACAGCATTCCCACAATAAATAAAGAACCGAATAACAATAGTGGGACTGCTGTGGAACAGCATTCCCACAACTAGAAAATGCATTTCCTGCAGAAAATGCGTGGGAATGCTGAATAGCTGAATTGCTAAAGCTAACCTGGTTGAATAGCTTAAATCAGTAAAAGTTGTAGAAAAAATTGAAACGCTAAACTGGATAAATAGCTTAAATCAGTAAGAAGATGTTGAAGTAGTGAGAATAGTTGAAAAATGCTAAATAGGTGAATTGCTAAAGCTAACCTGGTTGAATAGCTTAAATCAGTAAAAGTTGTAAGAATATTTAAAAAGTAGAAGTGGTTTTAATTAAGTTGAATAACACCATTAGTGTAAAAGGTGGAATAATTAAAAAAAATTTAAATGCTAAAGCTAAACTGGAGAAATAGCTTAAATCAGTAAGAAGATGTGGAAGTAGTGAGAATAGTTAAATTGCTGAATAGCTTAAATGATAAAGCTAAACTGTATAAATAGCTTAAATCAGTATGAAGAAGCTTAAGTAGTAAAAATAGTTGAAAAAGTAGAACTGGTTGTAGTTAAGTTGAATAACACCACTACTGTAAAAAAGGTGAAAAAATGTAAAAAAAAAAAAATAACAAAAAAACTTGAAATGCTAAAGCTAAACTGGAGAAATAGCTTAAATCAGTAAGAAGATGTTGAAGTGGTGAGAATAGTTGAAAAATGCTGAAATGCTAAAGCTAAACTGTATGAATAGCTTAAATCAGTAAGAAGAAGCTTAAGTAGTAAAAATAGTTGAAAAAGTAGAACTGGTTGTAGTTAAGTTGAATAACACCACTACACCATAAGGAGCTAGAGCTAGATTTTAAAAGTTGAATGGTTTTAATAACTGAAAGTCTGCAGAAGATACGGACAATTAAAAACGTATGGAATAATAAATAATCATAACAGGGTTAAAAGCATTTTTAACACTAGGTGATGGGATGCCATTGGGGAATTGAACCCGGGTCTCTGGCATGAAAGGCATGTGACATAACCACTGCACCACCACTGAAGTGTCTTCTTTACAAACTATACAGGGTAATATATAATTTATCTGTGTATGTCTCTATCTGTCTGTCTGCGTGTGCGTGCACACACACACACACACAAACACACACACACACACACACACAGGAGACACAAACAGACACACACACAGGAGACACAAACAGTTACATTGTAATATATAATGAGACAGACAGACATACAGAGTATTACAGTGTATATATTACAAAAATATATTGAAATGCTAAAGCTAACCTGGATAAATAGCTCAAATCAGTAAGAAGATGTTGAAGTAGTGAGAATAGTTGAAAAATGCTGAATAGCTGAAATGCTAAAGCTAACCTGGTTGATTATCTTAAATCAGTAAAAAGAAGCTTAAGTAGTAAAAATAGTTGAAAAAGTAGGAATGATTTTAATTAAGTTGAATGACACCACCAATGTAAAAAGGTGGGAAAATTCAAAAAATATATTGAAATGCTAAAGCTAACCTGGATAAATAGCTCAAATCAGTAAGAAGATGTTGAAGTAGTGAGAATAGTTGAAAATTGCTGAATCGCTTAATTGTTAAAGCTAACCTGGTTGAATAGCTTAAATTAGTAAAAGTAGTGAGAATAGTTGAAAAAGTAGGAATGGTTATAATTAAGTTGAATTACACCACTAATGTAAAAAATGATGTGAAAAATTGCAAATGCTAAAGCTAAACTGGATAAATCAGTAAGAAGAAGCTTAAGTAGTAAGAATAGTTAAACAAGTAGGAAAGTTTAAGCAGAGGTTTTACTGTGGGAATCAAACCCCGTCTCCCACATGAAGGGTATGTCTCATAACCACTACGCCACCACTGAAGCATCTGCTTAGTGTGCTATACATTATAATATATAATGAGACAGACAGACATACAGAGTATTGCAGTGTCTGGGAAATGGTTGTCATGGCTACATATGATCAGTGGCCATGTTTGTAAACACAGCTAGGAAGCCTTTCATCTCTGTGATGTCATCTCTTTGATCTGTTAACGATGCAGCTGCTGTGTCAACTGTGGAAAACCGCAGCTCCTGAGACACTAAACCAGCTCTCAAACAAATGGTCAGACGGGCAAAATGAAAAGTTATTTCAGTCAAATAACCTCCTCATGAGCACCAGAAGGCCTTTGTGAATGTATTGATATAAAATTCATGTTGATAAACTTATAAATGTGGGCGTATCAGCGATTTAAAAAGAGCTTCGCTCTGTGTTTTGCTCAGAAATGTGGACGATGTTTAACATGGCAGTGAATGGAGAAAGATCCTGAACTCTTGTCTTTTGAAAGCTCGCTGAGCAAAAGTATAATTCATATCGCATAAATGAGCACATTGGCTGAAACTAGACAAGAATACCTACGTTTTGATGTATTAATTGTCCATGACAAGTTAGAATTGTTGGCGTGGGAGCAAGTTATAGAGAACTAAGAAAGATTAATCTTTTGAATCTCTCCACTCTAGTGACATCACTCCTCACTCTACTGCACGCAATACACACTCATTATAAACGCAGAAAAATCCTAAAATGTTCACTATACTTAAACTGCTTTTTCACAAAAACTGTAAAATATATCAATCTAAAAGCCAAAGCAGGATAGCTGAATATTTTGTGAATGGTTTAAAGTTTGAATCATGTCTGTAGGTGAAGAAATGTAGAAGGAGATACATTTTGAAGCAGAAGAAGATTTGAAGGATTTGAAGCTTGCTCTCATTGACTTTAATGTTAAAAATATTGTTTAAAAGCTTAATATTTGAAAAAGTATAAATAGTAGAAAAATAGTAGAAGAAGTCCCATCATCTGCTGAAAGAGCTGAAGATTGTAAAAGTTGAACGGTTTAAATAGCAGAAAGTATGCAGAAGATAGAGAGAGCCAAAAAACGTACGGAATAATAAAATTAAGTAAGATTAAATAAAGAACAGAATAACAATAGTGGGACTGCTGTGGAACAGCATTCCCACAATAAATAAAGAACAGAATAACAATAGTGGGACTGCTGTGGAACAGCATTCCCACAATAAAGTGCAAATAAAGGGTAACAACAGGTGTAAAAGGCAGAGCAAGGTGCAGCGACTGCTCCGTCAGAACCTCAACGCACCACTGACGGAGTCGGACCTTCGGCCAAGGTTAGAGTGATGCACCGCCTGCATGCTAATGGCTGTAAAGCAGAATCCCTGCCTGCAGGTGATGAATGAGCGTCATGTCAGGAGGGAAGGATAATGGGAAGAAAGGAGGAGGAGGAGGAGGAGGAGGAGGAGGAGGAGGAGGAGGAGGAGGAGGAGGAGGAGGAGGAGGAAATTTGGATCTAGAGATGTTGCCCACAGGATGCTCAGGCACAGACCTCAGGAAGCCCTAACCCCTTCACTCTACCATCTGTGGCTCAGAGGTGTGTGTGTGTGTGTGTGTGTGTCTTTGCAAATGAGAATGTGGATGATTAGTTGTGTGTGTTTTCCCTACATACCTACACTTTTGTACATGCCTGTGTGATTTTGTGTCCCTGTAACTCCGCCCTTCACACACACACACACACACACACACACACTCACGCACGCACACACACACACACACACACACACACACACACACACACACACATACATTATCACCTCTTGCACCCCCACCGAAAAGAACAGATGGGAGAACAGGAGAGAGGGTTCCCACGTCCGCTCCTCCACCTCGTCCAAACTCAACCCATCGCAGCCCAGCAGGCCTTCGACCCTGCCAGAACCACCGTGACTCAGCCAAAACACACACACACACACACACACACACACACACACACACACACACACACCCTGTATGTTGGAACCCACACACTCCAAAAATAACATGCCAAACTCATGCACACAAACACAGTTAAATACCAGTGTATGCTCAAAGCCATAAAGTCACACACACACACACACACACACACACACACACACACACACACACACAAGAACTTTGGCTCTCTGAATTTCCAGAGTGACACCAGTGAGCCAAATTATGATGAGGTAATCAAACTGCAGTTAATGGTGAATTGTCTCCCATTTTTCAAGTTGTAGGGACTCTGCTAATAAACTGCTGCTTGTCATCAAAGCCTGAAGACAGGGTCAGCATTTGGTGAGGCCAAAAGGCAGATGAATATACTCAAGCAACTTTTGGCAAACACCTATTGCTGAACAGCGGCCATAGTGGCAACAAGTGGCATTTACAGGGCAATGCTACAAGGTCTTTCCCTTAATTTCCCAAGATTCTCTTGAATCAGTTGCTTTAAAGAGATCATTATTAGACACCCTGACTGAGAGCAAATGGACAAGCATGAAACAACCAATATTTCCCCTGCTGAGGCACAGTGTGTTTGCTACCAATATGCGTGACTAGGCCTTTCTCATTTCTCAAATTTGTTCCTCCTCAACTCCTTGATTCTCCGGTTTGTGACCCAGAAATCATTCTCAGCGTGCCATGTTGAAGGACGTCCCAATTTCTAAAATGCACATCGTGGAGCGAGGATTGAGCTCCTCCTGCGGGTAATAATCGAGGATATACTGCTGAAGTGTGCCAGAACAAGAGGAGGAGACAGAGCGATAACATGGTTAATGTAACGTTACAGATTAGGCCGGTCGGGCTGGTAGCTTCACGCAAATTAACATTCTGAATAATAACAAGTTGGTGAAATAGCTACACAATCAAGGAAAATATTATTAATGTTCTCTAAAATGTGAACATGTCAGACAGATTGCTTCATTTGTACATGCGTCTGGAGAGATGCTTGAGAAACAGCAGCAATTTCATTAGGATAATTTCAGAAGCTAAAGGTCTAGTTCCGTTTCCTCTGTTGAGTTCATAAGTACAGTTAATGCTTAAATGTCTGACAATGTCAGCTGCAGTGGCATTATATCTTATATACAGTATATATATTTTATATTAACATATGATAATATTAAGATGTTATCATATCTTAATACAATACATCATTTAAAATGTTACGGAGCCAGTAGGGACTGCCAAGGGGCAGTGAAATGTCGATGCAGGTCTCTAAATCGGAGAAAATATTTAATTGAAGTGGGTGGAAGTTGGAATATGTTGAGCTTACAGGCAGATTTGGATAAAGAGCCGCTGCATGCACTAATAATAGATTGTGTGTAGCCCTTATAATATAGACCTAGCCTTTATGTATAGTTCTTCTCATACTAACACTTGTAGTGTTTTACACTGAAATAGCCTATAAAGGCAATAGTATATTGTATAGTATATATACTGTGTATTGGCTATTTTAAATATGTGTGTGTACAACAGATAAAAATCTAGGAGCCCCGTACATTCTTAGGACATTTTTTTTGCATTTTTTGCAAGTAAATGACAAAGCAATGGACAGCTGACGCAGTTGTGCTGCACGTCATATTCAATTGACGTCGCAGAGATGTCTCGTATGTTAAATGCCTGTTGCCTGGACTCCTCTCTCCTCGAGTCTTTTCCTTGACTCAGACACGAGGAGAGGAATCGGGGATGCAAAAACTGGGAATTTGGAAAGGGCTTGTGTTAGAGACCCTTCTATCATGCAAGATGAGGGTCAAGATTAGTGATCGATGGGTGCCCGGATAGCTCAGTTGGTAGAGCGGGCGCCCATATACAAGGTTTACACCTCAACGCAGCGGTCCTGTGTTTGACTCCAACCTGCGGCCCTTTGCTGCATGTCAGTCCCCCTCTCTCCCCTTTCATGTATTCAGCTGTCATGTCAAATAAAGGCCTCAAAATGCCCAAACAATAATCTTAAAAAAAATATATACATATATATATATCAGTGATCAACAAGGCTAATGCTAGCAAGCTTTTCAACTGGCATTAATGCAATCAATACAGTAAAAGTAACATAATCCTAGCAAGGCTGCTGAAAAGCAGCACACAGATGGCTTTTGATGTCTCTGTCTTTCATGTCCCACTCACCTTGCACACCGTAGCAGTCCCTTGAGAGTGTCCTCTATCCCTTCCTTTGACTTGAAATGCACACTGTATGTTAAAACATTCGCTAGCTCTGCATAATTAATTAGCATTTTGAGATTTGATCACAATGCCGGCTGATTTGAGATTACAAGAGAGTTAATTAATAGCAGGTGTAGAAGCCTGTGATTAGATAAAGTACCCAGATATAGATTTCAAGTGGTTGTGTAAATGGGATCATAAAGTCAACAAACTGACCCGGTTACGTACTAAATGTACCGTAAGTTTGTTAACACTACCCACCATGGCTACTGGCCATACATGACCAGAGGGAGATAATTTTCAATTCTTCATTGCAAGTAGTAAGTGAATGTTGGACTAAACAACTTTATATACTGTTAGGGCATGTTCAATTTAATTCAAATTATTTTAGATGGAGAAGAGGATTCATAGCAACATGAGCTTATATTATTATAAGTGTATGTGTTTTGCACATAAGAAACATTAGCTATTTAATATATATAGTAGTGTTGTTGTGGAGGGAAAAGCACAAAACTTGCCTCTGAAATGAAAGCTTAAAGTATATGTAGTAGGATAGAAATTTAAATTTAAAAAAAATTACGAGGACAAGGACCTCAAAACTGTACTTAAGCACAAGTACAGAAGTAACACAATACTTAGTAAAATTAGTAAATGTATAGTAACATTCCAGCACTGTACCAGACCAAGTAAAGGCCTTTGCAAATCCATAATTTTAGTATGTTTTTTAATCCGTCATCCGCTAAAAAATTGTTACTCACAGAAACCCTGCACACTGAATCCGATGTGTTTTTTTATTGTATTCGTTGCGCAAAATTCTAAATGAGACTAAATGGAGTCATCAAGCAGTGAGGATGATTTTGTGGTTGCATTCTATTCAAAGTCAAAGCCTGCTAGCAACGGAATACTTACGTGGGAGTAATGGATAGCGCTAATCCCAGATGGGGCTAATGAATAAATGACATTAGCAAGAAGCTATTGTTTAGAGGCCTGGAGCACAATCACTGTCTGATCTGTTGTACAGCCTTAGCCATCAGTAACGGCCCACGTTATCTGACACAATCTATCTTTAAATTCTGCATCTTTACTTTTTGTCGTAAAGTGCTTTACATTTTACAGTGCCTCTAAATGGTCGAAAGACGAATGCGGGAAAAAAACACAGATAATAAGTGTTATAATATAGATATAAGTGTTCCGAAAACTTAAATGAGGTGAATAACACAACATTAGGCTGTATATATTTTTAGACATGCGATAATTTCGGACTAAAAATTCAGACTTGGCCTTTAGGCTGTTTATGTAGAACTTTGTTACTGCAGACATTTTGACTATATAGCAGGAAAACCACAGGTGTTACATATAACATTATGGATGGCTCTGCTCCATGTAGATGTCCCATTAAGCCACTGCCAGACAGCCAGTATGCACAATACCTGGACCCTGGAACTGATGCAGCTGTGTGGTATGTCGCCATAATTATTGTTATTAATTACACCTGTTTAGACATGGTCTCATTTTAACACTGAAATACCACTCTGTGCTTCCAGACTAAATAAGCAACTCACACAGTACAACATTATGTGAGTAAATCACCATATGCTACAGCGGTCCACCTGCCTGGCTGTAAATCAACCACCTGGGCTTCACCACACTCACCACAAGCATTGTTTTACAAAACCACCAATGGTGCTTTATCAAGACCAGATAAGACGTTCACTCTCTCCTGACAGAGAAAGACATGGCATCAGCAGGTCATAAAATCAATGGCAGTTTCATGAGGAAATCATCACTCTTGTGTCCCGTTCTCCTCTACCTTAGTCTCTCTCGCTGCTTCTCTGCCGCCATGAGGAAAGAGAGTCAGAGGGGCGGCTGGCGGATGGATACGGAAAGCGACGGATCGCAGCACAGGGTGAAAGCTGGGTAGTAATCGATATCAAGTTGGCAGAGGGCTGGGACTCGGGACAAACAGTGAAGATTGCTCTGAGGGACTAGCATTGATGTGTGATTAAAGTCAGAGAATCCCCCTGCCATCCGGAACTTGTGAGTGAGATTTCTGACGCCGGGGTAATTGGTCTTGGGAAAATCAATGGATTTGGCTAGTGAGCTAGTCCCATCTGTCAAGGCTGCTGGACGGTACACTGGCATTGCCACCAGAGGCTGAACTTGACATTTATGGTTGAATGCGCTTAGGAATGGGCTTAGGGCCTGACTTGACCTAACTTGATGCAACTGCCAAAATATTGCTGAGAAGCGGGACCAGGGCCATGGCAGCGATTGTCATTAATGGCAGTTGTCATTGTCATTACAAAAGTCATATACTTTTCTGGGAACTGTGGGTGTATTAGTGACCTGGATGGATCTATAGTCTACAATTATAAACATGATGTGTATTTTATAAGCCAGTATTTATTGACTCAGATGCATATGTAATCAGGCTGCAGGATTTCCCACCCAGAATTGTATTTCTGGTAGTGTGTAAAAGACCTTTTTTGTAAAGTAATTTCTTTATTACCTAATTGTGTAGTTCAAATACATTTAAAATGTATGGAATCACTATTTTGTATGTATATTTCTATATATCTTCTTATTTGCAGTATATTGTTTTTATTTATCTACACCAGCAACAACAAAGGCACCATTTATTGGCCACATGGGGGTGGTAGAAACAAGTTGTGACATACTATCACCTTAAAAGTTGATGTGACAAACAAAGAGTTGTAATATTGAATATTTATATTTCAGGCAGGATATCTTACAAAGCCAAATGACATAACATTTTTAAAATTCTGTGTAAATAACCAGCTGCAAGCCAGATGTTACAGTTGTTAACATTTTACATGTTTGGAAACTTGACTCTATGCCACCATATGACCTGCAGTTGGGAGAAATGTCTAAAACAATACATTTAGAGAGACTGTGATACTATAAGGAAGATAGAGGAGATGTGTTTGATGGAATATGGGACCTTGTACTGAGATTCAATTTTATATGTCACTTGAAATTGTACGAGGTACAATTCCAATTAAATGTAATCCCATCAGCTCCTTCAACTTGTGCATGATTCATCACAAAGCAGAATGTAGATGATTCTTTAAGCTTTTTTCTTGCATGGCGTAAATTGGTGTAAACATCCTTTAGGCAGCGTAGGGCACCTCTTATTGTAAGTTCAGCTTAGTGAACCACTCTAACCACAAATGTAGAACAAATGTAAAACAAAGATGTATATCAGCAATGGAATAGACGTGGAATTTTCTAGATGAAGAAGTGAAAATGTGTAACATGCTACAAAGATTTAAAAAAGAAGATGCAAAACAAATATAAATCAGGCATGTATGACAATGTATGTATTTTATTTTGTTTCATATCTTCTGCACGTAATATGTGTGTTAATATGTAATATTTTTTCAGAGCGCAAGGCCCTGCAGCGGGTGGTGAAAACCGCCCAGCGCATCACTGGGACTCCACTACCCGCCATCGAGCACATCCAGAGGAAACGCTGTCTGCATCGAACTCGCAGCATCCTTAAGGACTCCTCTCACCCAGCCCACAGACTGTCATTTTAGCTTAACTTATTATATATATATGTATAAATATATATATATATATATATATATATATATATATATATGTAAAAATTCTGTTTATAGTAATAGCCATCTGTATATATATTCATAGTACATATTCACCTGTAAACTCTGTAAACCATCAGTATATTATGACCGTACATTTCTGTAAAAATTCTATTTATAGTAGTATCCACCTGTATATTACATTCAGTACATATCCACCTGTAAATCTTGATCACAATACTTGTTATCTGTATATTATATTCATAGGGTAATCTAGCCGTAAAATTCAGTTTATAATAGTATTCATTTCTATATTTATTCAGTACATATCCATCCTGCACTATGGAACCATTGTATATCCTGCACTTACTGCTATTGCACTTCTGGTTAGACCTAAACTGCATTTCGTTGCCTTGTACCTGTACCTGTGTAATGACAATAAAGTTGAATCTAATCTAATCTAATCTAATTTTTATAACATACAGAAATTAATAAAAATTATCAAGATTAAAAAGATTCAGAGGGACCTAAGGTCAAAATATGAATGAAATAGAATGTAAAAACCGTAGTAAGATGACACTGTATGAATTAAGGTGACACTTTGTTTTGTTTTACATTATGTATGTGATGTATATCTATGTGATCGAACTAAACTAATCTAAAAAAAAAACTTTCTGCAGGGCCTGGGATGGTTATTTACGCAATGCAGCAGTTACAGAGCAACATTGTCATTCACTTGGAGGGGATTTTTTTGTCTACCTGATGACGCCATATGCCCAATGTGAACTGTCTTTTAGCTCTGTTTTGGTCTTTACCAACTCCTAAGGGAAACATCTGGCCCTTTAGCAGCGAAATGCTCCACTATGTTCACCAGCTAATCGCTAACTAACTGTGCCTGTCTGCTGTTTGGCGCTGAGCAGGTAGTGCACAGAGCTATTTTCTTTCTTGAAAACAGAAAGAAATGTGAGAGCGAACCAAATCAGAAAAGCTGGGCGGACAGCTAAACAATGAGCTTAGACTTTTAAGCTCTGTAAAGCAGAGAAGAACTGCAGATTCAGCTGATAAATCTGTGTTCATCACTATGAACAACCCCTTTCACTTTGTCACATTGTTTTCACATTGACATCTCATACATTGTTATTATAAACATATCAATTACAGACGCTCTAAGTAGTTTTATGTATTTATCATCATTTTATTTGCCCTCAGTTTTTCTGAAAATCAAAGTTTTAGCCCAATGTGCGGCAACTACTTTTTAAGCTATGTATATATTTTATATATACCCCGGAACGGATCACTTGGAAGATGCTTTCAGTGGTACACAGACGTTCACGAACAGCCTACGCAACATTAACTTCGGTTCATGTTCTTGTGTATGCATGTATGTAACGCTTTCACACCTAAAGCTTGGCTATGCATCAAATTTGTAGTCAAGAAACCCAAAACCAAGTCATAGCCAAGACCAGAGTGTATCAAGATGAGACCGAGAGTTTGAGGTGTTGCAACCGAGCCAAGACCAAGACCATGGCAGGTGCCTGGGTAGCTCACCTGGTGGAGCGCGTGTCCATGTACAGGACCTGAGTCCTCGGCACGGCGGCGGCAGGTTAGGTTCCAACCTGCAGCCCTTTGCTGCATGTAGTCCCCCCTCTATCTCCCCTTTCAAGTCTAAGCTGTCCTGTCAACAATTAAGAACTAAAAAATGATCTTAAACAATTTTGTTGTCCTCGGGTCAAATTGACCCGTTTTCCTATTTCAATTTTCTTAATAATTACCCAAAATAACATGATTGATTCCAACGCTCTTTGGGAAGTACAAATCTCTACTTTCATTATTTTGGGGTGTCTTATTCAATTTCATAGCATTTGAAAACAAATTGAAGTGCTTTTGAAATAGTATTGAGTAAAAGTTTACATATTCCAGATCCATCAACATACATTCCTTTAATTTTAGTCTAAATAATTCCTAAATTCTGCTTTTCAAACTCAAACATTAGGTATAATTTCCTAGAAAGGAGGTTTATTAACCATAAATTCCAAAACTATCTGTAAAACTAAAGTTAATAAGTGTTGAAAAAAGGGTAAGAAAAAGTTACAAATATTGAAAAAAAGCATCAACAAAGTGTTGATTTTGAAGACCAGGCCCATGACCAGTGGAACATTTTTACCATAGGCAAATTGATCTTCAGCTGTCTCAGTTAGCATTACATTGCAGAATTTACACACAGCTGGGTGTTTTCTTTTAGATGTTGTGTTTCAAATAATCTCCTTATGGTTTAGGAAGCCAGATTGTATTATTGACATCTCCTGTCTCACACATTCCACTTTCTTGGGAATGCGTGTTAAGCGGGCAGGGAGAAAGGGTTAACAGTAGCAAATTAGAAATTAGACTAACGTTACTGGTTGCATTTAAAGCAGGAAGTTTTACATCCAATCACAGTTATGATGTGAACATATAGAATAAGACAATGCACAGGCAGTTTAGTTATACCCCTGCAGTTGTGGTCTCTTGAAATAAGAGACCGAGACAAGACCAAGTAAAAATGTGGTGTGGTTGATTCCGAGACCAAGACCTTTAAAAAGTGGTCTTGAAACCATTCTCGAGACCAAGCAACATGACGTCATGACTTTGCGTAAACATACACGCCGACTTTCTTAAGCCAAGTGGCGTGTTACCTCTACGCATTTGGAGCTATCCGCCTGTATGTCTACGCTGTATACAGCGGACGTAAACATACACACCACTTGCCGTGTTATCACAAGGGAATTTCCCCACTGTGGGATGAATAAAGTATAATCTAATCTAATCTAATCTAATCTAATCACCACTGTGTTATTGCGAGAAGAAACCAACGGTTGAGTTAAGAAAACAAAGAACCGGTTGGGTTTAGGAAAAGAAGAACGAGGGTGGTTTTGGTTAAAAAAACAAAACAAAAAAAAACCTGATGGTGAGTTTAGGACACATGACACATGGGACACCAAGGGTGTTTTACCCATCTATCACCTCCCTACGCAGATTGTCGTCCTTTCATACTATTCGCTATGGCGTAAATTCACACGCTAACGCAAGGTAATGTAAGCCAATGGATGCCAAACGGCGTTGATAAACACACTAAAAAGTGTATGCGCCTTGATATATGTTACGTAATAATGGCGTCATAAATACACAATTTCATGAGATCAATCTGGCCCAATACAGATCTCGACTACTACAACAGTGCCGACAAGCTGTAGTTCAAGGATGAAGTAGCCCCTGTGATTTCCTTGGCTGATTTTTAAAAAATGCCTAGGGAAAGACAGTAAACCTACATGTCCTTTTACAGCAGAAACATTTTCATCAACATGGCATACATTAAGTGAACTGCACCTAGCAACCGGTACTCCAGCTTCCGTGTCAACTAAAAAGGACACTGGTGGGATAGATAACATGTTTTGTTTCCCATTGATCAAAGCCCAGTTCAAACTGTGGGCCTTTAAAGGATAACTATAAGTCAAGGTTGGATCCAAATATTCGTATATTTGTTCAATTGGTAGGTATTTGATTGTTACATTTTTGGATTCAAATATTCTTTTGCTTTTCTTTCTTGTTTTGGCGATATTAAGCTGTTAGCTGCTGGCTAATTTATGCAGCGCTATGTCGTCCATCTCAGCCAAGATGTGTGTAGCTGTATGGTTATACTTTATCAGCCTGGTGTCGTTTTTTAAGGCAATTTGATAAAGGTAAAGATAGTAGGACAGTTCATAACGCTCCCGCTCTAGTGAGGCACTGGCTGACTGAGCATTCAATCAAAATTTGTGTCACAATGGGGGACTGTGTCCTGCAACAACAAAGCAAATCACTTCAACTTTTGCTTTATTTCTTTTCTGTTTCTCCGCTGCCTTCACATGCTGCCTTCTTGTGTCGGAAATGTTGAGCTTCAAAGTCCCAAAAATGGTATTCCGTACAGCCCTAGTATGAACAGGCAATGAAATGTATAGTAAAATGGATTTTTTTTTAATTATAGTGCCTGGCTGGAACCGCTATTCCTTTGTGGCCTCTTTTATTAAAGAACCGATTTGTCATGGAAAATAAATTGTGACAAGTAGAATGAGGTTGGTAACTTGATTTTTGTATCCCTGCCGTCATCTCTGGCTCTGTTCAACATGACAGCTTTCTGTAGCACGGGCCTTCATTTTCAAAAAGGTCATTGATGATGCGGGGGCACATCAGCATACATCTGATCCAGTGACAGCTGTGCCTGGGAGCCATCGCTCTCACAGAGAACACCAATTAGAGAGGGTCTTGTATCAATCAGAAATAAAATAACATCTCATCAAAGCGCATGTCAGTTTTTTTGATTCCTCCTCTCCCCCAAGACAACCGCGGTTCTCCCCAGATCACATTGCCATCACCCCCACACCAATTTTGGCTCCTGCATATATTTTACCAGTGTATACACTTAACAGACATTCAGTTCAATTTTCAATTCAATTTTATTTATAGTATCAAATCAGGACAAGAGTTATCTCGAGACACTTTACAGATAGAGTAGGTCTAGGACAGACCCAGGCTCTTGGTAGGCGGTGTCTGACACACACACACACACACACACACACACACACACACACACACACACACACACACACACACACACACACACACACACACACACACACACACAGGGCAGGGCCAGGTAACCAATCCAATTAACACCTTAATGAGGAGGTCTCCAGTCACACTGTGACTTACTCTACATGCACAGCAGCAGCAACACACAGCTCTCATCGTCCTGTATGTATACATCTATATGTATGGATAAGTTGTTGCAGCGGGACTCTGGAGATGAGATTGCCTTGAAGACACCCTTGGGTGAGCATAATGATTCTAGCCGGACAGGTTAAGTTTCATATTTTACATTCACACGTATTTTGAATTGTCATTTGTGAAATACATGTGCAAACAGTATTTATTAAACTTTTTGCAATTGTTGTTTTGTCAAAACACAATCTTTTACTATGTTATCGAACTTTTTATTTTTTATTTTTACTGTAATATGTTTATTGTTTTCAGAAAAAAACATACACACATACACAAGTCCATGATCATAAATTTTTTTCTGTCTTCCTTATATTATCTCAGTCTTTCCCAAAATGTAAAATGTATTGTTTGAGACATTTCTACCAACATCGGTCATATGGAGAAACATATGGACATATGGAGTCCATTTTCCACACATGTAAAATGTTAACACCTGTAATACCTGGCTTGCTGGTTATTTACACATGCTTTTAAAAATGTTATGTAATTTAGCTTTGTAAGATATCCTCCCTGAAATATTCAATTCAATTCAATTTTATTTATAGTATCAATTTATAACAAAAGTTATCTCGAGACATTTTACATATAGAGTAGGTCTAGACCACACTCCAGAATTTACAAGGACCCAACAGTTCTAGTAGTTCCCTCCAGAGCAAGCAACAGTGTGACAGTGGCGAGGAAAAACTTCCTTTTAGGTAGAAACCTCGGACAGACCCAGACCCAGACCCAGACCCAGGCTCTTGGTAGGCGGTGTCTGACGACCGGTTGGGGTTAAAATGAAGAGTGGCAATAACAGTCACAAAAAAATAGTAGTTTGTAATAGTTCTTTGTAGTAGTTCATGGCATAGCAGGGCACTGTGCGGCATTACAAGGCACAGCAGGACGTAGCAGGGCACAGCAGGGCGTAGCAGGATGTAACAAGGCATCGCAGGATGTGTAGCGGGACCATGGCGACAGCTGCTACCATGATTTTGGAGCCTCCCTGATCCAAGGAAACATGCTGGGTGAAAAAGAACACAAGGACTCCAGGGAATGACTCCCCAGAGCTAGGTTAGTAACAAGCATTTCTGGGACATGGATGCACACAAATGGAAAGATAGAAAGATAGAAGAGAGAGGGGCCCAGTGTGTCAAAGGAAGTCCCCCAGCTGTCTAAAACTATTACAGCATAACTAGGAGAGACAGGGTAAAGAGAGGAGCCTGGTCAGGCTAGAACTCTCCCCAACCGGATCGGGCTGCATGCCTTGCCTCCCTCTAGTTTTATTATATTATTGATTATATGATAGATAGATCTGACAACTATGACGAGAAGCAGGTGGGCCGGATTAGGCGGACGCTGCGACAATATTCAATTCAATTTTATTTATATAGTAAAAATCACAACAACAACGTTATCTCTTTGACTTTTAAGCTTTATCAAAGAGGAAAGTCTTAAGCCTACTCTTAAATGTGGGGACGGTGTCTGCCACCTGAACCCAAACTGGAACCTGGTTCCACAGGAGAGGAGCCTGATAGCTGAACGCTCTGGCTCCCGTTCTACTTTTAGAGACTCTAGGAACTACAAGTAACCCTGCATTCTGGGAGCGCAGTGCTCTTGTAGGGTAGTAAGGTACTATGGGCTCTTTAAGATAAGATGGTGCCTGACCATGAAGATCTTTGTAGGCGATAAGAAGGATTTTAAATTCTATTCTGGATTTTACAGGAAGCCAATGCAGAGAAGCTAAAACAGGAGAGATGTGATCTCTTTTCCTGGTTCCTGTCAGAACACGTGCTGCAGCATTCTGGACCAGCTGAAGAGTCTTTATGGAGTTTTTTGAGCAGCCTGATAGTAAAGAATTGCAGTAATCCAGCCTAGAAGTAACAAATGCATGGACTAGTTTTTCTGCATCATTTTTAGACAGGATATTCATGATTTTTGCAATATTAAGTAGGTGAAAAAAGGCAATCCTTGAAATTTGCTTTATGTGTGAATTAAAGGACATGTCCTGATCAAAGATAACAACAAGATTCCTCACAGTGATGCTGGAGGCCAGTGTGATGCCATCCAGAGTAACTATCTCTTTGGATAATGCGTCACGGAGGTGCTTGGGTCCCAGAGCAATAACTTCAGTTGTATCTGAGTTTAACATAAGAAAATTATAGCTCATCCAGATTTTAATATCCTGAAGGCACATTTGAAGTTTAGCTAAGTGATTAGTTTCATCCGGCTTGATCGATAGATATAATTGAGTATCATCTGCATAACAATGAAAGTTTATGGAGTGTTTCCTGATAATATTACCTAAAGGAAACATATATAAAGTGAACAGTATTGGACCGAGCACAGTTCCTTGTGGGACTCCATGACTAACTTTGGCGTGCACAGAGGATTCATCGTTAACATGAACAAACTGAGATTGATTTGATAAATAAGGCTTAAACTAGCTTAGAGCAGTTCCTTTAATGCCAATTAAATGTTCCAATCTCTGTAATAAGATATGATGGTCAATGGTATCAAATGCAGCACTAAGATCTAATAACACCAGTACAGAGATAAGTCCTTTGTCCGATTCAATTAGGAGGTCATTAGTAATTTTCACAAGTGCTGTCTCTGTGCCATGATGAGCTCTAAATCCTGACTGAAAATCCTCAAATAATCTGTTGCTATGCAGAAAGTCACACAGCTGTTTTGCAACTGCTTTCTCAAGAATCTTAGAGAGAAATGGAAGGTTGGATATAGGTCTATAGTTGGCTAAAACATCTGGATCAAGGTTGGGCTTTTTCAGCTGAGGTTTAATTACAGCTACTTTAAAGTACTGTGGTACATAGCCTGTTAATAAAGACAGATTGGTTATTTCTAGCAGAGAAGTGTTGACTAAGGGTAAAACTTCTTTAAGTAGCCTAGTCGGGATGGGGTCTAAGAGGCAGGTTGATGGTTTAGTTGAAGAAATAATTGAATTAAATTGATAAAGATCAAGTGAAGCAAAGCAGCCTAAACATGTATCTGATTTTACAGCTGTTTCTAAGGTTCCTGAGTTTAGAAATAAGTCAGTGCCAGTTAAAGGCAGGTCTTGGTGAATTTTGCTTCTAATAGTTGTAATTTTATCATTGAATAACCTCATAAAGTCGTTACTACTAAGAGCTATGGGAATACTTGGCTCAGTAGAGCTGTGACCATCCGTTAGCCTGGCTACAGTGCTGAAAAGAAACCTGGGGTTGTTCCTATTTTCCTCTATTAATGACGAGTAGTACGCTGCTCTGGCATTACGGAGGGCCTTCCTATAAGTTTTAAGACTATCTTGCCAGATTAGACGAGAATTTTCCAATTTGGTGGAACGCCAAATCTTCTCAAGTTTCCGCGATATTTGCTTTAATTTGCGAGTTTCAGTGTTATACCATGGAGCTAAGCGTCTTGGTTTTATCATCTTTTTTTTTTAGAGGGGCAACAGAGTCGAGTATCGTTCGCAGCGAGCCTGCTGCACTATCAACAAAATGATCGATTTGGGAGGGACTAACAGCATAGGAGTCCTCCGTTACTTTGTGACTTGGTAATGCATTAAAAGCTGATGGAATCAAATCCTTAAATTTAGCTACAGCACTATCAGATAGACATCTTGTATAGAAGGTTTTGCCTAATAGCCAGGTTTCAGTAAGACTAAATAAATCAATATTAGAATCTGATATTAATTAATTTACTAGTACACCTTTGGAAGAGAGAGATCTGATGTTTAAGAGTCCACATTTAATTCTCCTGTTCTTTTGCACTATTGCACTTGTTGTTTTAATTGTTATGAGGTTTTCATGCAGCTCCTCTTCTGTTTACCTTTGATTTAAATAATTTCAATGGTCGGGGCAGACACCGTCACTATGGAGTTTTTACTAGGTAACTCCTGGAAGGGAGGAGCAGAGAAGTGTGTTAGACTGCGACTCTGCCTCGTGGTCCCAGCTCTGGATTGTCAGGGATTAGGTCCACTAATAAACTTGTCAAGATTTCTAGAAATGAGAGCTGCTCCAGCCCAAGTTGGATGAATGCCGTCTCTCGAATCAGACCAGGTCTTCCCCAGAAAGACTGCCAGTGATCCACAAAGCCCACATCATTATCTGGACACCACCTCGATAGCCAGCGGCGAAATGACGACATGCGGCTATACATGTCATTGCTGGTTAGATTTGGCAGGGGTCCAGAGAAAACTACGGCAAATATTTAATATTATATGATAATGTTATATATACTTTAATGTACTGTGTAGTGTTTCTTATAATTCTAATCTCTATTATGAAATATGGAGATACAAGGTTCCTGATCGACTGCGACGATATACTGGCGTGTATCTGTTCACAGTTTTTGCCGCTAGCGTAAAAACTGAAATCAAAAGTATTACACAATTATCAAAACCTTACACTCAAGGAAGCACAATGTCAGCTTCACATTTTTTAATTCAATTCAATTCAAATTTGCTTTATTGGCATGAATGTAACAACAATATTGCCAAAGCATCATACAAACTACATAAGAACAATCAACCCCATACATTTCAATGAACAAGTAATTAAAGCTTAAAGAGAACATTTAAATATATTTAAAAATTTAAATAAAATAAATAAATTAAACAGTAAGCATTTGTGTATGTGTGTGTGTGTGTTAAAAAAGAAATTAAAAATTAAAATAAAATAAATAAATCAATAAAACAGTAAGCGTGTGTGTGTGTTAAAAAGAAATACATATTAAAAATTTAAATAAATCTATGAAACAGTAAGTGTGTGTGTGTGTGTGTGTGTGTGTGTGTGTGTGTGTGTGTGTGTGTGTGTGTGTGTGTGTGTGTTAAAAAACAAAACAAAAAAATCCCAAAACACTAAACACACTTGTATACATTAGACACAGAAGTATGGAGTAATGGAGTGAACTGCAATGTGCCTTGAGATTTTTCTCAAACATCAAGTAGTAACACACACACACACACACACACACACACACACACACACACACACACACACACACACACACACTGCATGAAGCCTTGGTTCAATTAGATTTTTAATTGATTTTGTGCCAGTTTAATAAACCTTGCAGAAAAGTGCTATTATTTTAGTAGTAGCATTAGGCATAGTCCCGCATTGCCAGACCTTCTTCTACAGCGCTGTGGAGGAGGGTCTGGCTAGTCCACACAGCATTCTTGGATGGGAGAAAAACATGCTCTGGTTTATTGGCATTTCTTTAAACCAATCACAATCGTCATAAGTAAGCACGGTGCCTCCGCAAAACCTCAGTAAGGAACTTTTTGGGGGAACATTTGCACGTTGGTTTTAGCTTGGAGGATGTTAGAAGGCAAAAACTAAGAAAGCAAAAGGTGAGGGACATCCGACCAAAAATGACCCTGTAAATGACTTAGACTACATTCCTGATGGCACAGTAATCATTGTAGCATCAGATGTAGCAGTGAGAAGAAGACGACAGAAGAAGAAGAAGGAGAAGTATACTGGACTTTTAGATCTTGAAGAAGCTTTGAATCTCTTGCTTGTGATCAAAGAGCTCACCCTGAGCTTGCGTTGAGCTAGTTGTTCTCTCCCCAGAGTTGGAACACAAGTTTGCCTGGAATAATAAAAGCACCTTGATGAGGCTCTGTGCGTCACACAGCAGCATTAGAGCAGGCAGTTTGATTCATGGCCCTGACAAAACTCCTCTTGTTTATGATCACACAACATCTGTTGACGGTGAATCACTTCTTGTAATCAGCACTCTGCTGCCATTTGATCATTTTCATCCGTCACAGTGTGTGTGTGTGTCTGTGTGTGTGTGTGTGTGTGTGCGTGTGCTGAAAGGCATTTTTTCTTTTAAGCACAACACATATAGGAGGTTCCGCATCCCTGCAGTTCATTTACTTCTGTGTACAGTTGCACAAATACACACTACAGGGTTATTGCTGGGATCATTTCCAGCATGGATTCAGTTTTAGATGAATAAAGCTATAATCAGCGTGCGAACGTGCACACTCGCTGTTGCGGGAACAGCGATGATGGTGGTGGCAGCATTCTCTCATCAAAGCTGATGAACATCAATGAGTTGTACAAACATCCAAACAGCCATTAGTTAGAATGTACCGAAATACCAAAGACGATGATGTAGCATTTCAAACAGATAAAGCTAGAGTTCGACCCTGAAAAATGGGAACCTGACTGTTATCCATTTGTATTTGAAGTGAGAGCTTGTGCTTCTGCCACTTCTAATTCCAAACACTAATTCAAAGAGGATTCGTAGGCATTTTTTCTAGGTCAAACACATCACAACTTTAAAAAGCTTTTTTCCTTCCCCTATTTCCCCTGCTGTTATTTTTTTCTGCTGCTTTACTAAATAGCACTTCTGTTGATAAGGACAGGAGTTTAAAATAAAAAAGGAGGAGGCCAAACTTTAAAGGTTACAAAGTGTTGAACATGTGACGCAAAAAGCTCACACACTCCCTGAGAAAGTCTTATGCTCTAAGAGGAATTGCTTTTCTGATTTGTTTTGTTTTTTTGTACTCGGCCACCGACATGTCTGCCACTAAATCTTCTTCTGTTCTCGGTAGAGCCGTGAAACACAAACCAGAATGCCAAATGAGGCTGTGGGACCCAATACAAGAGACCTTGATCCAGAAGAGCTTAACCATCAGCTGGCTTGAAGGGTGTTGCAGGCCTCCAACTGCCATGTGTTGAAGTGATAATCTGTGATTTTTTTTCCTTTTCTTATTTTGGCAACACGTTGGTGCTAAATGATCACCTCTGCCCGGCGATCACTTCAGACCAGTGTCACTGGCTGACTGACACCAGCTGCCACCACCACAAGCATAGGCTCCTCTACTGAGATGAGTGCTAAGACACTATAAATAACAGGCTGAGATTTATGTGTAGAGACATTTGTGTTAATCAAATGGTTGCTTTAAAACAGTATGATAATGGTCAATTTGTTCAAAAGAAGAAAAGAAATGCTGCTTTTCAACAAAAACACTGATATCATAGTGGGAATCACTATTACCAAGTAGGCTAACTACCTTTCACATTCCTAGCTGTCTGTCTGACTCCCAACTCGTGAAATACTGACGCTTGGTCAGTGTATGGAGCATGTGTATGGAACACATCGACGTATTATTGAGAGCGACACGGTAGCGTTGTAGCGAGTAGTTTGAAAGATCAAAATGCCGCGGAAGGAGGTTGGTTGGGGTGAAATAATACAGGACTTTAACCCAGGAGACCGGGGTTTGTGTCCCGTTTTAACATAACATTTTATGACCCCACCCACGATCTTTGCCTAAACTGTCCTGTTCTTGTGCCGCATGCCAGTGAGTACGTCCCGACGCTAAAGGAGACTTTTAACGTGAATGACAAACGCCACAGGCACATGATCAAGCTTTTGTAGTTTACGCGATGGGAGAGTGAGAATGTGTTGGAGCGTCGCTGTGTGTCACTTACTGTTTTTCATTTGAATGGTGAAAAATTGTCTTCGCTAAGAAGAAAATTGAACTACATAGTAAGTGACTACAAATAATGGAATTGAACTGAAGATAACAATTCAAACCAGCAAAATGACTCATAATTTCCACCTTTAATAAGCATTGTAACCATGAACGTAAAAAAACACTTTGCACATACTTTGCACGTGACGTCACCAGCTGGCGGGCAAGAACATAAGTCTAGTAAGATCATCTTGTCAGGACGTCGCCTGTTTTTCTTTACAAAAGTTGGTGTTTTGACACACACACACACACACACACATATACGCACGCACACAGCAGGCCCAGTAGGAGGAGGACGCAGTGAAGTTTCATAGCATTGAGTTAGAAGAAATGACAAATAGTATTATTTTTCTTTTAGCAAACATTGAAAACGGGTCCCACAGACCTCCACACAAGGGTTAAGGTGGGAATGGTCATGAGGTTCCTCTTGTCAGTCCACAAACATACAAAAGATATAGCAACTTTATCGCATTTTTTAAAAAAGCTCCCACAAAATCAGGCATTTTGGGCAGCAACAATCTCAAAAAGGCAGTTAAAACAAGACAGATAAGAACAGGCATTGCAACGCATTAACGCTGGATGCACAGATTATACAGACACAGACCGCTACGATTTGACACACACACGCTTTATTAGTCTTTCTACATGGGTTTAGTTAATGATCGGGATATAATTTAGGCCTATATAACATTTTAGCTGTTGTAGATGAAGACTTCATCACACGACGGAACAGATTAGCAAAGGTTAGCGGGTACCTAGCTAATAACACTCACCTTTGCTTTGATTATGAGGGTATTCCTGTTTTTCACCTCCCATACGACAGCATTGTTAACTCATCCACTCTTGAACAAAAGACAGCTATCTGTACTTTTGTAGGTTTTCATTTTTGTGCAGTGTAAGATGAAGGATTCTCTATAAGATAGATGGGAATATCTCCAAACTCCAAGTCTGTTAGAGACTTGGCCAGTTTTAAAGCAGTGAAAGCATCAGCAAGTGCTGTGAACGGATCACAAGTATGTATGAGTATGTTAATCTAAAATCTAAAAGGCTGCAATTCCTCTGGCTGGCTACTGTTTGTCGCCATTTTCTTGGCGTTTCTTGCCTGCCAGGTACCCATGATGATCATGTGACTGCAAAGTATGAATAGACATAAAATTTCTCAAGAGCTAATTATGAAAGGGACACAAATAACACAGCCAAAATTGTACTTGTATAGGATATGTGTACAGAGGAAAGCCTCCCACTGCAAGTTAGACAACATCTTAGAAAACCTACAGTACCAGTCCAGAAGAAGAAGAAAAAAACATTTCTGTCTCATCCTTGATCCCTTTTTATCTTTAAAAGGCAGCACAGAATTTCAGTCAACATTTGGCATGGAGACACTTCTCTTCCACTTATCTAATAGCGAATGATTTCCCTTGATTTTTTTCTGGTGACACACTTGGAGTTTGCTGTTACTCTACCAGGGTGGCTACTGATTGTTTCTTTGTGTGTTTAGCCGGTACTTTTCAATGCTGTGTGCCCAGTTTTGCTCTAAACAAACCGCTGTCGCTGCTTTCAGAAAACATCAAATTCATCACCGCCTGTGCACACAAGAGAACAGCGACCCACTTATCTGTGTTTACAACAGCAAATAGAAAAGAAAAAGTGAATATGATTTTTACTCATATTAAAATGTCACATTTTATGCACAGCATAGCTGACATACAGATACTCGTTTTTTAGTTAAACATGACTGGAACTAAAGCACTACCTTGGGAACTCTTCAGTTGATCAGAATGATCCTCTGAGGTCTATGTTTAGACATGAGAAAGCCCTGAGGCTGCAGTTTGTTTGGTTCAACAGGGAATACATTTAAACCACACCGTGATGAAAGAGTGTCACACACACAGCATGGCACCCGCGGTGATAAAAGATCATGACTGACTATTCAGCTTCTAAAGAGAACTAGCTGACAACATTGGCAGTATTATATTATTTAAAAAAACACAGAAATATGACATGTCCTTTATTATCCTGCAGCTGGTGTACAAACTGAGTCCTTGGGAAACAAGTGAGTTGATCAACCAAAGTTTATTCCTGTGTAACCACCATAAAGTTTCCTATGGTACAAATGTTAAAAAACACTCTTGTGGTACATTTTGAAAACATCATATAAACAGACGGAAAACAACATTTTTCATTGTACATTCATAGTTGTATTTCTGTTCTGTTCTGTGTCCTCCTCACTGTTACTGTTGGTTTGCTGAAGTCATTCCAAAATAAGCTGTGGCTACTACTGACTGTGAAGTAGGGTGCTCAACTTAAAGGACCAGTAAACTTTGGATTTTAACTTTTAAAGCACTAGTAAAGTCCATTAAAGGGTTGGTAAAATGTATTTTTCAATGCTTTCAAATCACCTTTTGGGATGGTGAGATGCCTACAAACTCAAGTGGGATAGAAAATGGTGACCAGTTCTTAAATAAAGCCCCTGTAGAGGCGGTGTGGGGGCCAACAGCAGAACACTGGTGGATATATTTTGCTTTCAGAAAAGTATGATGTGAGTGTAGCGCCGAACTAAAGCTAACTGCACAGAGCCTACTTTTTAATCCGCTCTAGTTCTGGATATGATTTTTTACTTCAGAGATAGACCTTTAAAACCTCTTTGAGACTTTTCTGTTTAACCTGAAACAGCTCTGAAGTCGCTAGCGCTAAACCCACCAGACTCCATTTAAAAAAGCAATACTTTTAGCATGTTTGGCGCCAACATATTTTCACATGTAAATCGGTAAACTATGTGTTTATTTCAACCAGAACTTAAGTTGTGATGGTTGGAAAAGTGGAAAGACTACTCCACACAGCTTTTTTATTTTGTTTCTGTTGACTTTGAATGAACTGTATTTTACGATGCTAAAATTTACATGGGGTCTGGTGGGCTTAGCAAACGCAATTTTGCGGATGTTTTTATGCCTAAAAAAAGGATCTTAGACCTTCTTAGAAATCATTTCCATAATGGTGTCAGAAACTTGGCAAAACAAGCACTTTTGTGAAGATAAATACAAGTTGGACAATTTTCCTATTAACTTACATTCATAGCCTGTTTTGCTGCTGCCGACTGCAGTTATCTCGCGTAATACTGGACCAATTTCAAAGACTTTTTGTCCCATCAGTCACTTAGATACAAAAACAAAAAGAAAATAGGGTCCACGTTAAAGAAAAACAGTAGTTACCCGTTAACATACAGTACATAACTCCAAGCAGAGGGTTTAAAATTGGCCAGAAGCTTTTAAGTAGACCTTTATTAGCCAAAACTGTCTTTTCAGTTTTACTCTGTAAAATAGTCTGCTTGTATTGTTGTCATATGTACCCCTATTAATGTTTTGCATGACAGATTACACAAAGATACATTCAAAATCTCTTTCTGTCTGTTTCATCAGTCTACTGATTGCTGGATCTCTCAGCCCGAGGCTAGATGCTGCTTCAAAGGAGACAGCTCATCACGATGAGTGACAAGTGTTTGGGGTGTGAACTTGACCAATTGAGTAGGAGGAGAAGGATGAAGGAGGAAAAGGAGGACGATACACTTCCTGCCTCAAGGCATGAAGTTACTAATATTAGCTGAGTCTTGTCATGATCATTTAAGAGTTTTTTTCCCCGCTGAGAGCCCAAAGGTGAAATTTGTACAGTAGCAGTCATCTCATCCCACAAAAGGTAGGATGGTCAAAGGATTGTCACTCATAATTTAGTGTGTGAGTCCCGCATTAAGGCAGAGGGACTTCGTCCCAAGGGCACCACGGTACAAAAACAGTTCCATCTTTGTAATGAGGTAAAAAATTACAAAGCTTCTCTGACCCCGTTTAGATGCCAAGGGATTTATATCTGTATGTGCCTATTTATGACCACGTCATAGATGCAGCTGAGAGGAGGGGTGGCAAAAGCAGGGTGCCAATGTGGTTCTATCTCTCTATTAACAAAAGGGAGGACACTAGGCAGAGCAGCACATTCATCATCTAGCCAGCAGCCGGCCCTGTGGAAAAGACAATACACATTGCTCTGAACTCACATTTGCTTGTAGCGTCACAGATGTGAGTGTGTGTGTGTGTGTGTGTGTGTGTGTGTGTGTGTGTGTGTGTGTGTGTGTAGCTGATGGTTAGATCCCTATGTAGTTTGGGTAAGTAATGGCGACATCCCACAGATCCTCTCAAGACAGCTGGGAAAACTCTAATGAGCCTGTGAACCTGCAGAGAAGTGTGTGTGTGTGTGTGTGTGTGTGTGTGTGTGTGTGTGTGTGTGTGTGTGTCTGGATGTGTGTGTGTATTTACCTGAATGTGTGTACACAGTCTTGTGCTTTTAAATCTGTAATTCCTATCCCAAGACTCAATAAAAATAGAACACTTTTAGAGCGTATATCTCTTATGGTTTGAAAAGGCAGCTCTTCATATTCCCTATATATAAATACATAATGAAATCAACTTCATCTGAACCACATTATCAGCTGTCTCCCTTGGTAACAAAGTCCTGCCTGCTTCTCGCCAAGCCATAAAAAACCCAGTTGGTAATAAACAGTACTGTACTGCTGTTTTTAATGCAGATTGAATGTGTGTGTGTGTGTGTGTGTGTGTGTCATTCATGACAGCCGCCCAGCAGGAGGGGAACGCCACACTATATCTTGTGACCTTCGCGGGTGCTAACGTCGTTGCCATGGCAGCAAGGCTTGATGCTTTCTGACGGGTCTGATGTGACCTCGACAGAAATACGACTGCAGGCCTTTCATCTCCCCTTGTCCTTGTCTCATATACAGTATATATACTGTCATATTTTCACACACACACACACACAGACACACACACCATATCCATATGCACACACACATGCTTTTAATGCAGTTAAATTACATTTTAACTGTATGAGCTCATGGCGAGCCTCCCAGCTGCGAGACCCCCTGCTGGCCCGTTACAGATCAAGACTAAAGTGAGACGTAGCTGTTTGAAGAACAGAGACTTCACGTTCACAGAGAGCGCAAGACGCTACGTCTATGCTCCCTCCTTTCCTCTCTTCACTTGACTTCCCCTTGTGACTCTTTATCTTGGGCTGCTTCACATGCTAAAGGTTCATTAAGGGTCGGATGGAATCACAGGATGGGGCCCGCTAGTGTAGTGAGTCATGAGGATATACTGTATTTCAATATGTAATATATGGTGGTAAAGTGAGATAGCCTAATATATTTGATGATGGTGCAAACACACACACATGTACACACCACTTCCACTACACTCCCTGCTCTTAATCTCTGTCTAGGCTGCATGGGGACCCTGAGTGCACGTCCCTGACGTTGACAAAGCGCTATGGGTGTTTCTGCCAGTCGTCCTCCTCTCACCTCCCCCCTCAGCTACCTGCTCACCACTTTATCAAAACCACGGGCACCAAAATGGCGAGGGATCCATCAACTTCCCACGCTGAGAGATGATGTCATCGATGAGGGACGTCTCCTGGGGGATTGTTGCTGATGGCTGACATGGATCAGAACCACAGACAAGGTAAGTAGCCTGCAGTACTGCAGTGCAAAACAACAATAACGCTGCACCAATTACACCCAGATGGGAAAATATCTGTGCTTATTTAACCTTTATTCACACTGATACAAGAAAATATTTGCTCTCAGTGAATGTGAAAGCTGCTATTTATGACTTTTTATCCTTGACCCACCCGTCCCTGTTAACTGGTGTTGTAATGTTACTGAATAGCACAAACATGTACATTCTCTATACGTTGGATTGTGAAGACATGAGAGTTACAAGCTATCACTTGTTTCTATTTTGTACTGTAGACATTTGTATACATATGTTTTTTGAGAGTTAGTTTTCACATCCCAAAATAAAAACCTTTAAAAAAACATTTGTCTTTTCTCTTCAATAAAACAAATATTATTATTAAATTACTTCCAAGAGTGACTTTCTGTGCCCCCCCCAAAGTTTTACAGACGTCTTACCCTCACAGTGAAGCAGCAGGTAATGAAGGCATGCCAGGTCAATATGGTCCAGCTATGAAGAAAAAAGGAGAAAAATATATCTTGCAACAAGCTAACACGCCCCAAACTGGTCTCCACGAATTCGTAAAAAAAGAAATTGTTATCAACTCTCTCATTCAACTTCTGGTAAGACAACAAACATGCTAGCTAATCCCCCAAAATGGCAAAGTAACAGATTTCCTGGGATTAGTAGCTAACTGTAACGTTAATGAATTTTAAACTTGCACTACTCATTACTGAAAAGCGTTACAGTAACACAGCAAATATTACTAATTAATTTGAACTCACCTAATTAATTCAATTAAACTTTACTATAGCTAGCTAACGTTAGACTGGTAGGCCTACTGTTTAAATGCATTATTCATTTCAGTGCGAATTTATGCTAGCTAAGGTCCGTGAGTTAGCAACATTAATTAGCCACTACGATTTATATTCATAACAATGTTAGCTAATGCTACTCTCACTGTCCACAGTATAACATTCTTGACGTTGTGCTCTTCAAGATACCTTTTTCACAGCAGACATTTTGACTTGTCATAGCAGAAAAATACGAAAAAAACACAGGTTTTTAATCATAATAATCTACTAGCAATGGGTGAAACAGTACTGTATGCTGGGCTCTGTAACTGTTAGTTCAACACTATGGACGGCATTAACGCTTTTGATATTAATTGATTACACCTGTGTGTCCAGCACTTGGGAAAAGGGTCTATACCAGCAGTTCACTTAAATATTATTATTTAAATGTGTTTATCGCAAGTTGCTTTTCTAGTATGTCCTCTTGGTTATGTGTTATGTGATTTTTTTTTGCAAGTTGCATCAGCTTTGCTATGCCTTTTTTGTTTTTTTCCTAGTAGGCCTATGTTTTTTTTTTTTGCTGCATATTTCTTTCTGTGTTTAAATATGTTTAGTGTTTCCCAATTCCAACTGTGTTTCTTTTATATGTACAGTATGTTTTCATTCTCGTGTTTTGTTATATGCAGCAATTCTTGAAGTAGGCCTACATTTCATTTAATATTTTGGTCTTGTTTGTGTTTTTTCCACCACAGAAAACATACATTTTAAGTCCTACATGTACATACAGTACGTTTCAAGGTTATAGTCAGGAGCTCCTATTTAGCTTACTGTACATATCAGCTCAACATGCTTTTCTCTTCTTTTTGATCTACCCTCAGAGTGACAAGGGCCTTGACCAACACGCAACACATCCTCAGCTGCTACAGCATGTTTCAGTGAGTATTTCACCATTTTTGTGTGTGTGATGGGGTTCCAAACAGCCTGTGAAACAAGGGTTACAAACAGTGGTCCTACACAGGACTTTGACATGTATGATTCATACTGACTGCAAAGTCTGTGTTATTGTGTAATCTCTCACTATAGCTGCTGTAAATCCTATTTGAGGTAATGTACAACACTTTAAGGCTCCCTAAGTACTCTTGCCTGACACTCATCCGGAATTTGCATTTTGCTCTTTTCTTCATTATTCCGACTGTGTCTGGTTTCCTTTTGGAGGTAATGCAGTGAACAATGATTGGACCTTGTTTTACCAACTAATACATTTGAACTCATTAGGGCACAATTACAGTGATGAGTATAGATCCTCCTTCCTCTGTGCTTTTGTCACATATTTGTGTTGCTGTGTACCTGTATTGCTTGTACATCTCTATGTCCTTTTACTCTCCCTCTTTACAAGAACAATTTGGATTCCCTCACTCAATTCTACAGCCCCTTAATTGATATAATTAGAGGATTAGAGTGTAAAGCTGCAACTATGTCACTCCTGGGCTGCAACCAGCGAGGTGACAGTGCTGAGGCGGGATCCACACACCACCTCTCGGTTTGACACCAACATCCAGGAGGACAACAAAGATAAGGATGGCTAGAGGGAAAGCCCTCGTTCTGACAAGTGCAAATTAACCTGCTGTGCCCGACAGAGAACTACCGCTATCTCCTCCAATTGCCCCATCCATACTCCTTCCTCCCTCGGTTCTTTCTTTCCCCCTGGGCTTCTTTCTTAAATTTTTACTTTTTTCTCCTGTCTGTTTTCAATCATTACAACTTAAGAGCTGGTGTCCTGTCATCATTTGCCGGCATGGATTTTTTTGTCCCTGCTTATAATATAATCATCTGAAACCTCTTCCTCAGTCCCATTTACCAAATTATCCCTCTTATTCTTGCCTCCTTTAAAGATCAATATTATTTACCTACAAGATGACACTCTTTCCCAGACTCTTCTTTCTCCATCCTTCTCTCATTATTGGCGTAGCAGCACGGTAGCCTCAGGCGTCTCACCTGGTGTGGGTCGTTTCTAATCATATCCCGGAGCTAAGTAGTCTAAAACGGCATCTTTATCAGGCCTTTGTTGTCCATAATACCTCTGCAGCACCCCAGGTGTGGATTAAATTCTTATGTATCTGAAGTCATCTGCTGCTGCCAAAAAGTGTGTGTGTGTGTGTGTGTGTGTGTGTGTGTGTGATGGTCCTCTTCACCTTGAGGGAGCCCTGGCGAGAGAGGTTATAAAGAGCAGCAGTAGGGGGAACCTATGGCCTGTGATGTATATAGGGGTTGCCTGTGTGTGTCTGTGTGTGTCTGTGTGTGTGTGTGTGTGTGTGTGTGTGTGTGTGTGTGTGTTTGTTTGCCCATGTGCTCAGGGATGACCCACGGTCTCATGTCTAATTAGGAGTAGGAGATTGGTAAATAGAAACGCATGTTGGTCTGTATGTTAACATGTTACATGACCTTCCTCGACTTCCTGTCTAAGCCACAGAAGGCCTTTACTTTACCCCCACCTCCACCCCCCACCGTGCTGAAGCTACAGGTAGACTTAATCTCTCAACATGACCTCTACTGTCAACACAGAGTCAACCTGAGTTGCGTGTTGTTCATTTGTCTCTCTCTCCCTCCGCCACGTCCGCCCTCCCTTTGTTGTCATTTTCTATAGCTAAATCGCTCACTCAGCTCCTGCTAATCACAAAGTTACACATCAGCGGTATGTGTGTGCGGCATACAGACATACTATGCCGTTTACACAGCTACATGTAGCGTTGAGAACGGACTCATGTACGCTGATCACACACACGGTAATTAGAGATTGATGAAAATCCACAGGTGAAGACTGGAAGACTGGTCTGTGTAACTAAACAAAGTGTGTGTGTGCGTGTGCGTCTGTGTGTGAGTATGAAACAGGGATGTTGAGGCTGGCGAAGCCGACGACACCGCGTACAGTTGGCCGTTTGTGGCCAGATCAATCGCCCTGTCAATCTAAATGCAGTTTAAGGCTTGCTTCCATTGTTGTTGCAGTTTAGGTTCACAGATGATAGAGATCAGTGCAGGAATAGCAATAAGATGCATTTTTCATTTGTATAGTATCAATATAACCTTGGATCTCAAGTGTGATTGGTTGCCATGCAGTGATTTGTCACTCCGTGTGGGTCACAGTTCACGGACAGTACAGTATTTGAACTTTACCCTCATTGTTGCCTGTCCATCTCGTGCCTTTAGTAATCCTATCATCTTTGCCGTGAATGTAGATTATTATCAAGCGTAAATCAATGTGATACTCCTTACCAAGAGCCAGCTAATCCAATTTGATAAGAAAGGTTGTTCAGAAGTGTGTGATGGTTTTATTGCTCTACTGGTTTATTTGGCTTACTTGTGTGGTATCAGAGTTACCATTGAACATACTGTACAATATAGGAATACTATAGAGTAAAAAGCATGTGCATATTATAGTCTTTCACTGTCACAGTTAGCTGGTAAGAAAATTAAAGTACTTGATAAAGATTTGCACTGACAGACGTCAATCAAATTTGGACCTGCACAATGTGGAAACAAAGAGACAGTTCAGAACTACTAACTGTCATGACAGACAGAGCTGTATTCTGCCTAGTTTAATTAATGCTAACTACTGGTTGAAATATCAGCATTATCATGTTGTAGAATAAAGTTATTGTTGCTGTCACAACAATGAACTAAACTACACATTTGACCAAATTGCAAATTCATGTTTCTGTTCATGCAGCGATAACAGCATGTGCCTTCTCAGGCATCCATTCCATCGAATAGAAAGTATCCAAAAGCAATATCAACCACCAAACAGAATTCAGTGAGAAGCATACCTACAGACATGTTTGACCGTAAAAAAAGGAACTCTGCTGATTGCCAATATTTTCCAGTTAAATTTTACGGTTTTACAGTTAAATTTGAGCAACTTTTTGAGTGAACTTGGAGTGATTAATTAGCATCATTTAGGATATGATGTCTGGAGGTCGGCAAGTATGCTGAGCAACCAAACGCATTGATCATTAAAAATGATTATTGACATGACTTTTTTCTATTTAAAGATTCTTTTTTGGGGCATTTTTTCCCTGTATTAGTGATAGTGGATAGACAGGAAAGATGGGAAAGAGATGGGGGATGACACACAGCAAAGGACCGCAGGTCAGACTTGAACCCAGCCCGCTGCAAAAGACATGGGGCGCACGCTCTTACTGGGTGAGCTAGAGGTCGCCCCATTGACGTGGCTTTTTATCTCTAAATGCTTCAAATCTAAATTTGGCTGCTGAACGTTTTAAACAAAATTCCTGGGGGTTGAGATGTGTGTACTGTAGTAGTGACTTTCAAAAAAATTACTTTGTCCTTCTCCTGATTCAAACCTGATTTAATTAAGTACATATTTTAATACAGCTACACAGTATTCCAGGAGGCTCATCTCTTTATTTTATGTTGTCTTGAAACTGTAGATTGGAGATTAAATAAGTGTCCTTACTATCACTAAACAATCAGATTCCCTCGCCTTCTCGGACTATAGGGGGAATGAGTTTTTGTCTCAAAATATGTCAGAGCCACTGACTATTTGTTGAAGATTTTGGGAAAGAAAATGGATTTCTCAATAAACATCTTTGGATTTATATGGATTTCTGTGAATCTAATGTCTACATATTGCAGCCTCTCCACTTCTTTCTGCTGCTGAATAGCCCAGTGCCTGTTCACAATGACAAAACAACTGCTACCATCAGGTTTATTTCTTACTGGGAAACACAGTGTACACTTTTTTGAAGACATAATTAGTAATAATACTTTTAAATGCTCTGATTGCTTGAGAGCGCTGTTGGCTCCAACATGTAACAAAACAAATGTTGATTTGAGGCCACTGGCAACTTGGCAAAAACAGGTTGGGTGTTTATCCGTTCCTCTTTTTTCCCTTAATGCTGTTTTCAGTCCAGTTCATGGAACAAACTGTGTGTGTTCAAAAAAACTTTTTCTTCTATCTTCTGAAAGCAACCAAATGCCTCTTTGCATGAGATGCACACGACGTATACTTATAACCGTGCTTAACAAGAGGGTTGTACTCTTCTTGACAAAGCCATTTTGGGCATTTCCAGAATTTGTCCGCAAGAATTCTGCTCTTCCTAGAAACCTCATTCTTCCTCCTGCCTCCCGCTTTAACACTCACTTTATCATTCGGATTTGGGCCACATGTAAAAAAAAAAAAAATTATTTGAGTTCTGAGTTTAAAGTCAACATTAATCTCAGAATTCTGAGAAGGAAGTCAGAATTCTTATTTTAAAATCAGAACTGTGACTTATTATTTTCTGAGAAGATTCTAAAGTACTAAGGCCAAAAAAGGCATTATTATGAATTTATAATTATTTTTTAAATAATGAATTAAGTGTATTTGCAGTCATCTCAGAATTCTGACTTTAAACTCAGAACTCAAATAAAATCCTCTAATCCTCTTCCGTATTTTTCCCTCTGTCTCAACTCTCTTTCTTCTTCCTTACTCTCCTATTCTGTGTTTACTCGCTTTCTTCATCCCAGTTTCTCTCTGTCCCCCTTCACTCTCCTCGTATTGACCCCTAGATACCATAGCCTACTGATCTGAGTCAACCATTACAGTCTAACCGTCTGCTTATTTGCCCTACATCTACAATTGACTGACATATGTGAACCTGAGCTAGAGTTACATATATATGTTTGGGAGTTTACGTGTGTGTGCTTGTCATCATTTATACAATAGCAACCAGGAGTAACCCATGACCCACATGTGGAAGCTGTTATGGCTAGTTAACATGATATTACATCATTGTAGTGTGCTCTGCATGGGCATCTTAGCGGAGACACGTTACAGGTGGTCACTATGTCGGAGTGGCATCATCCAAATTTCCCTTACTTTGTATTGTCTCATTTGATCTGGTGCTCTTGTTTCTTGGGGACTTTCAACCTTGTACTAAATTCTCATTATTATTACTCTTCCATTTCATCTCTCTCTGTCTCTGTCTCTGTCCTCTGTCTAGTGCAAGTCATCCCAACAGAACAAGGGCAAAGGTTTAAGGTGACGGAGCGCACTGGAGGTCAGAACATATTGTGTCAGCAATGACAAATTGTCATGTCTGATGACGAAAATAAGGTCAAAGAAAAGCACGAGGGAGGTAGCGAGGGAGAGAGAGAATGGACAAGAAAAAGCAGGAGTATAAGAATTAAAAGAGACAGAAAGTGAGTTAAAGAGAGTGAGTCAAAGAAAGCAAACTAGAGAGAGCAGTAGACTGAAACAGGCAGATAGACATTATCAGGATGCATGCAGGGACTTTTTTTTTCTGCCCGGACAGAGGCTGGCACTGTTAGTGAGTCCATCCTGCTCGGAGAATGAAAGCATCTGTATCAGCCCACAGGCATCTGGTTGACATTGCAAAAAGCTGCTTGACCACTAGGGACCTGTCTTTACAGTGTTGGCCTCCTTTCCTGCTTGTTTTCAATAGTAAGAACATGTTTTTGCACATTCCCAGCAGTATGGGAGAGAAACATTTGTAGTGTTCAGTATTCCAGGTGCTGGAAGTTGTAAACATTTCAATTTTCCCAAAAAATTGTCTTACAAATTTTTAGGCCTTTATTTTCACAGGACAGATGAAGACATGAAAGGGCAGAGAGAGGGTGAACGATAAGCAGCAAAGGGCCGCAAGTCGGATCAAACCCGCGGCCGCTGCATTGAGGAGTGAACCTCTATATTTGTGCGCCCACTTTACCATCTTAGCAACTGAGCACTGACCACACTGATTTTAAAACATGTCATCCGCTGAATATCCATCACCAAAAAAAAAGGCCTACAAGGCTGGCAATATGCTGAATCCAGAAGCCTCAGATGAAATGCTGGCCAGTTTAGCAGCGGAAAAAAAGGATGCATGAGAAGTTGATGGATGGAGAGAATAAATGGTTTGTCTAGGGCACTTCTGCATTCTAATGATCTCCAGTAGCCTACATACTGTAACGTGCCATATAAATGCCTCAGCTTTGCTTTGTCCGCACAGTTTCCCCGCTATGTGGATACGGGTTGTGGAATTCTGGTTGCTGAAAAATGTTGGGCTTTGACCAAAATGTATGTTTTTTACTTAAATAGTTGGTGGCTTGGTGTTTATTTTACTGATTATTATAAAGGTATTCAACTTTTAGCAAATTTTTAAATCACATAATCAAATTTTACATGTGTCCGGGCTTTGTTTTGATCCGATTAGAAGTCTTGTGTTGTTTTGAATGGCTTTGTTTTTGCGTTTTTTTGAAAAAGTCGGGCTAAAAGTGGACAGTGTCACAGGAACTGAGAACCGGATCCTACATCTAGTCATGGGAGTTCATCTGCTAAATCTGCATGCTATATGTTCCTGCTTTGAACTCTAAATTAACTGCAACATCTGTCGGAAACAAGAATCTGTAGTGTCCATTAGCATGGCCCGGATGTTTCCTTAATCAATGGTATTGCTACATATAACAATGACCCAATTTACTTTAGCAACCTTATTGATTGCTACTGGAAATTGGGTTCATCTTCAACATTATCTTTTGTTCCTCGAGGTAATTGTTATCCAATCAGTGTGATTTACACGTTTCTTTTTCACAGACTGTAATTCATTACAGTAAGCAATTTCTTTGCAGTCCCAATTACTATATTCTTTTCACTCGTGAAGCATTTCTCTCCAAGCCTGGATCTTGGCTGTACAAGTTAGGAAATCTGTGCATGCAGAGAGTGCTAAAACCTAAGTGTGGTGATGAAGGCCATTGGAAAAGGGATAAGTGATTCAGCAGGCGGATCAATAGAGAAAGATCCATGCCTCCAAGCCCGTTCAATCAGACCCCCTGGGGGGTGAGAGAAACATTAGGAGACGGAAAGATGGACAGAGAGCATTTTTGCATGTGTGTGTGTGAGTGAGAGAGAGAGATAGAGCGAGAGAGAGAGAGAGCGTGTGCTTTCATTCAAGACCTGATTAGACCAGCAGAGAGAGAGAAAGAGGAAAAAATGTGGATCTTTTGTCTTGGTGCTTTGGCATTTCATTCTCAACTGCCATGCCAATAAACCACATTGTGTTGAAGTGAATTATAATAAATTGAACTGAACTGAAAAGAATTGGGAAATAGAGTTTTTTTCAGAGCTATTTTGAGACATAAAACACAAATGGGATTTTTGACTCAACAGAGCAATGACACCGTCGCCTTGACACAATGCTGAACTTTAACGCCGGCGTGCACTCATTGAGGGTTCATTGAAGCCTGGTCTTAATGCCCAAATTACTCCTCCACAAGATGATTCACTTTCCACAGCAGCTCATACTCTAATCATTTGATGTGTGATTGATTCAAATAGAAGCCTCATCACACCGCTGCATTGACGTTAACATCTCTGGCTGCTGGTGTGGATTTCAGCACTCACCTCTGCTGAGATGTGTAAGTCAACCCCACAGCACCCCCTCGTCCTTGTATGACCGTCACACTAATGCCCCCCAAGACAGTTCAGTTTAGCCCTGACAAGCAAGCAAGCGCCGCAGCCCGCCTCCCATCCAGCCAGCTCTCATTTGCAGATGTTTCCCTTGCTTGAATAATGTATCAATTTCTACAGAAACGGCAATGTTTGCATTTCTCTCTCCCTCGCTCTCTTCCTTTCCTCTCTTCCTCTCTCTCTAGATAGTTCTCCCTTTCAGTCTGAAAATAGAGTGCAGAAGAAGGCTGTTGCTATGGTGATACATCCACTGGCGTTGCCCGGGACATTTTTAGCCACGCGATGCGCGGGGGGGATTTAGCTCGCCTGTAACTTTCTGTAATTTCCATTCTAATTATATCGCTCCTGCCTGCGCTGTGTGCCACCGCATGGGGTAAAACAGCCGAGCGGGGCTGGGTGAGGATCTGAGTCGCTGCTCCTCTTCGCTGCCCTCACACCACATAACATTTCACAGACAGAGGACAGACAGGGACAGGGAGAGGGAATTTGTGCGTGCATGCTCACTGCACCGGTATGTGAATGAGAAACAGAGACCGAGAGAGAACTGCCAGAGCAAAAAGAGTAATGCTGTTGAAGAACTGTACATGACAGAAATGGTGGTTTTACAATGTGATAAAAGACAGGACTGTATTACCACTCAGTGGACAAATCAAATGAGAGACAAGCTGAGATTAGTTCTGTCGATGCTCACTCGTCTTAACATTAAAGACCAGTAGGGGGTCTCAGCTATCACTAATCACCAGGCTTATCACATGTGCACATAATATTACACGTTTCTAAAACAGCACATGATGCTGATTCTTCATATTCTATATACATTAAAACAATGTTTTTTAATCTGATGAAAAGAGATCATTCAAAAACATTCCTAAAAGGAGACACATTTGAAAATGTGGAGTTCAACGTTATACTTGCATACAGTGAAATGTAGTCTTGTGGTTCCGAAACATTGCTAAAGGTAGAGAAGAAATGAAAATAGAGCAAAGTAACTGTGAAAGTTAAAAATTGTTTTAAAAGGCAGTATAATAACTAATATACATATAATAACTCCTATACTGTAAACATACTGTACATACAAAAATAGGGGATAGTTATAGCGCAAAAATATATTGCTATTAATATTAGTTATCATCAGCTTTCAGTCTGTGATCACGTTTTTAGTGTTTTTACTTCACTGTTCCTACAGTAGTGGCCACGTCAGTGACATTTCTTTAACTGCATTATTTAAGTGAAACCAGTAATTCAATATTTCTAGAACATTTATTTTGAAGCCTGGATTATAAACGGGTATATTCATGACCATTAAAACTTTCCTAAAAATGGAAACATTGGGCATTGAGCCCATCGGATTAATAACTATTTTATACATATGTGACATTGACTGACATCAGATCAAGATGAAGGCTATAATAAAAGATCTGTATTGTGTGACCAGAAGCTCAGTAAGTGATGATTGAGTCAGAGGCAACAGAACCAAGCTTTAAAGTGTCATTGTGCTTCCAACAAACTGCTTGTCAGATTATCAAAGAGCATAGAAAACCCCCTCCCCGCACATTTTTTCCAACACCATGAATGCGTTCAACTGTCTGAAAGTGTGAGCTGTTATCCCGGGCAGTTCTTCCATCTTGCCGTCAAGTGTGGCCATTCAGAACAGCTATAAACACTTCTGCCTTTAGACCCGTTTGGACTATGCATCTGAAAAACTGGTGTTTTTCAAGCATATCTCTAAAACCTGCTAAGACCAAGCAGAGTAGTCAACACCATCTCACATGTTTGTTACATGTGAACACTTAAGCAGCATCTTCAAATTTGACTTGTACATCTTTTACAGAATGTACTGGTCTTTCTTATTTGTTTCCTCTGACTTTGTAGTCTGGAACTCCAGACCCAAATCTGAAAGATTAAGGGACTGTCCTCCAGTAATGAAAGTCGCCCATCTCGAGGGGCGGCACCAAGCGTGCATTTGAAAATCTCATTGAATCCGACCAATCACCACAACACACGGGGTGACGTATCCAGAGCCCCATACGCTCAGCTACCAGCGGAGCTAACTGGTAGATTAAACTGTCATCTGCCCTGCCTTTATCAGATACACCAATGTGATTGGTGCAGCTCGGCTACAAGGTCATAGGTAATGAGCAGCATTACTCGATGCCAGAGGAACTCGCTGAGCAAATTCAAATTGTGCTCTTGCGATGACTCTGGGTTTCCAGGGTACTGACTTAGTCCCAAAAGATAAAAACAAAGAGCTGCTGTGTGGCTGACAGCAGCATCGAACTACCGTGATAAAAAATAAAGAGTTTTGCCAAGATGAAAATACTGTGCCCACCATTTGGTTATAAGAAGAGACACAGGTTCTTACGAAACGATTTATCACACCAAATGAAAACATTTAAAGCATAGAACAAAAGTTTAGAAGACACTAAAACTGGTTGAGAAACTGTAAGATTGTAGATTTGTCCACAGCTGTGGACACCATGTTTGTCCAGGTGTCATCACCCCATTTACCACCACCATGATGTATGGCGGGGATGTATTTACAAAAGTGAGGGATTGTTTAAAAGTGTTGCCTTTAAATAATTCATGGACGTCAAAGGCCTTCCTCATTGAACCTCATGAATAAACCAACGCCTCGATCAAGCTCAGTGTTCCACAGCACAAGTTCACAATGGACCAACCTGGGGAAAATATTTTACGCTATTAAAATAAAAGAGAAGCAGACAGAGGGAGGCGAGTAAAAGGAGCATAATAAATAGGACATAGAAACATTTAGAGACAGTTGTTGAAGCTGTTTAAAAGTCCAGAAAATTCAATGAAGCATGTTTAAATGATGAAAATCTATGCTGTTGCATGAATATAAATGGGATTTCATAGTCTATATAGATAGAGAAAGCCAGAGATAAAAAGTGTCCTCGTCATTGAGTCATCTGTCTAAACTGGAGCATATGCAGTGTTTTCCCTTTCTTTGTGGAAGATTTAAGTGGGAAAAAGCAAGCCTGTTTTCTGGTGAAGTCCACACTAGTCAATTGTTGAACTCATTCAATGCAATATTCCAAAATATTTTTTCCACAAAAAATGATTTGCCATTGCTGTCCTTAGTAAAGACTATGTAGAAATAGGCTAGAACCTGACAACCCAGTGGAGCCGGGAGAGCTGACCTGCTGCTGCAGTAGGTCAAAAGTTCAAGAGCCCACTGTTGCTTAGTTACCCACGCACATGCTCAATAGCTCTTGAACTCTTGTAGCTCTCTTGGCTCCACTGTGGTGTCCGGTTGCAGCCTGTTTCCACATAGTCATTAGTAAGGACATAACAACAATGTTTTTGTGGAATATTGGATTGTATGAGTTCGACAATCGACTAGTGTGCACAACTTTTATGCACTTCATTCACATCTACTGCAGTCAGATTCACTGTGAAAGAAAGAATCACTGCACATGGGTAGGCACTGGTAATGACATTTTGAACATGTTAAGAGGCTAAAAACACATTTTAAAACTTGCCCTGTTTAAGCCTGTTGGGTGCTGACTCTAGCAGGGGGATAACTCAGTGTAGACAGCACCAATTGGTTTCATTTGTCTCGCTATTGACAGCACTCCAAATTTCCAAACAACAGAGCTACGTCTTGAAATCGACAGGAATTCTCCTTTAAAAAAGTCATTATTCAATCATTAGATCTGAGACAAGTTTTAGTTACATTTATTCGACTGAGGTGGCACACAAAAAGGCTCAGGTGCTGCACCTAAACCTTATAATGGCAGGGAAAACCCCGCAAATGTTAGGAAAAGAAAGGGCTTGACTGATGTAGCCATTCCCTTGTTGACCACAGCATCTTGTATTTCCTAGCGTCATTTAACGCTCCATTAGGGCTGCTGATGTTCATTAAAGATGACTGCCCTTCAGCAGATGTGGCATTACAAACTAATTACAACTTTCAGCAGCCAACGCCCCAACCCTCATTCACTGTCATGGTACCTCGAAAGAGAAAAAAACGCACAAAGGCCCAGGGTATCAACTAGGATTATGTCGCATGGGTAGATACATTGTTTTGAAGTTTAGAAAGAGTTGGAACACCTGCACCCAAGGGAAAAGTGAAATGGGCTTTTGTTCAACAAATGCTCAGTGCAGGAAACACTTGAGTTAAGCAACCATCTTTAGTCCGGCTGCATCTTTAATTTCAACATATCATCCTGCAGGTAAAAGGCTTTAAAGGTTTTAAATTATTCAATATCACGTACATTAAAGCTATAGGTTTGCAGGAAAGCTTTCCTGTCCTTTCCATAGCCATGCAGTCTCAATCATCCATTATCTAATTTCCTGCATTATCTTAATCCCTCTCCTGAATACTTATTTACCCACTTGGGAGAAAAAACAATTAGTGGAAACTAAACTACTTGTGTTGTTTCTCCTTTTATTCTGCCTTAACCCCTGGTCCGCCAGGGCACCCCTGTTGTAATTTGTGTGTCCTCATATTCTCATATATTTTACTTGTAAGGGAAATGTATTACCAGCTGGAACACAACAATAATAAGTACCTATATATAAAAATATATATATATATATATATATATATATATATATATATATATATATATATATATATATATAAATATATCAGAGGATCACTTATTACAATTCATTCTGAGGAGACATGAATGTCTGTACCAAAATTCATGGCAATCCATTCAATAGTTGTTATTTCACTCAGAACCGCAAAAGCAACCACATTGTGGTAATAGAGGAAAAGACAGGGGATCAGTATGACACATCCTCTGGGAACAATGAATGTCTGTACAATAATGTGTGCCAATTCAACAGGTATATGTTAAGATAGACCACTGGATAAGTAAAAACCTTGACTTGCTGGAAGCGACATAGAGAAAATGAGAATTCATTAGAATTGATCCTCTGGGGACCGTGAATACACAAAGTTTAATAGCAATTCATCCATCCAGTTGATGAGATATTTCCATCTGAGTCTAAGTGGTGGCAAGAACCAACATCCCAGGAGCAAAAGCTAAAAATGTAAAAACAACAAAACTGATTGAACACTGGGAAATTCACAGTTCAACCGAGCCTCATCTTTGTGTTTGAAACCAAATTCTGGTTGTGTCCAAACATCCCTTTTTAGGAAAAGTTTTCATTTCAGATGCACACATGCTACACCACTTCTGGCACTAATGATATGCTGTGACCACACTCTACATGCCATTTCTTACAAGGAGGGAATAACTTTCCTCTGTGGGTCAGCATTTCATGAATCCTTCTCCCTCTGTCTCTCATGCTCTCTTGTTGTCGGCCCTGTACGCATTTGCTGTTGGTGTCTGACCCACTTTTTCCAGCCAGTACAAAAGATGGTTAACATGTGTCCGCTTGTGCAAACAAGTCCCCTGTGCCTTTAAATACTCCTCTATTCATTTCTAGCATGGATGACCTTTTTTGCATGCTGGTTTTTGCTTTTGGCAAAGTGCTATTTTGAAGTGGCCTATGACAAACATAATATAGTAATTGAATTAGTTGGCCTTCTTCTGTTAAGATACCACTGAATGCAGGTATTAGTATTTTACTTTGTCACTTTTAGCTTCAGCAGAAGGCCAATGCAGATTATATTCTTTGGATTTTGTTTATTTGTGGCTTTGGCAAAGGGCCTTGCGTCTTTCTCGGTGAGTTAACATTAGCAGTGCTAAACAGGAGTCTTATTATTAGTGCTACTAAAAGTTCTCCCAGTGCAGCAGTACAGTGATACCTTTTACTTGTTTTATTGGCCGAGAAAATCGTTAGTATTTGATATAAATAGTCTATGCCATATATAGCATGCCGTAGATATTTATATTAAGCTGTTTTTTCCAGCATGCTTCACAGATGATTATCCTTATTTTGACTCTTGCAGTGTTAAAGTGGATATTGCATATTCAAATGCACACAATAGCAAATATAGAACACTGCAGTGTTTGTATTTAGTGCGAGAGTGAAATCAATAGGATGCTGGACCCCTACCCCCTGTTCTTCTAGTCTTTTGTGTGTGTCTTTCTCTCACTCATACACTATCCTCTTTCTCTCCGTCTCCGTCTTCCTCAATCCCTCCTCACCCTGATTGGGAGCAAAGCAGGCAGGCTCAGTTCCACGAGAGGATCTCTCCACAGCAGATAATGGTCCATTCCACTCATTTTGGCTTCCTTTTATTTGTTCACATCAACATCAAAGCCCGTCCATTTCCTCCGTCGGGAGCAGGGGTTTAAGTCTTTGACTGATCTGCCTTGTTCAATCGTAGCTCTGCCCTGGTGATGTCCATCCCTCATCGCTTGTGCAGCATACACACACATACATAAACACATAAATACATGCAGATACACGTGCTCACACACAGGGGACAAGGAGTTGCATGGACACACATTGCACATGTATGTAAAATCCTCACATTCAAATTGACACTTCTTCCTGCGGATGAGACATTACAGTGTGGGACAGCTAGCTTTTCCCATACACAAAATACCCCAAAACAAGCGTTTACTGTACAGTCGGATAACATCTCTTTTGCTCAAATGTATTAACATTTCTTGAGCACTATTTACAATTATTTTTTTTCTGATAGTTACAATTTCTGACAGATGTGCACATGGAAAACTCTTGTGCCAGAAAGTGTGTTGCGGTATTATGGCAAGCAGGAGCTGTGGTCTTAGCTGTGGCATTATAGAGTAGAGAATTTCAGGTGCCACTGGTTCTGAAAGTCCCATTCATTTTGTCCCATAGACGGTGTTAGGTACATGTTTGTACACATATAAACTTCAGGGAGAAGTTTACTCCAACTTCAAGGGTGCACTTAGTTAAGCAACCGAAAGGATCGTATACGACCAAAAACGGCACCTCTGATTCATATTTCAATCATTTAATAACCATAAAAGATAGAAACTTACAGATTTTTGCAGCTAAAAGCTAAAAAGCTAGCGGTCATGGAGGACTCTTTGAGGTCTTTCTGGCCTTTACAGATGATTTTTTGTCCAGCCTGGAACTTGTGCCTTTTTCGGGGTCGTTGAGCATTACATCCAAACTGTTACATCTGAGATTTACGCTTGATAACACTTGATGTCAATAATTTATCACGTTATCGCTCATTTCTGCCGCTAGCTCCGTGCTCCGTGTCTTTGGTACATCTCCCATGACGCATAGCAAATTTGTTTACGGATGTGAAAGCAGGTTCGTCACACATTATGCCTCATATGGGCATTCAAGCAAGAGCAAAGACTATACGGTCAGGAAGATAGCTATCCACCAAGTCAAACTCGTCTAATGTGATCAAAGATACTATATAGTGGACAAGAGAGATAACTACCGTTTTTACAGAGGAGAAATGCCTTTTTTGAAGAAATGTAAATAGTTTGTGCATTATATGAGTTATTATGTTTATTTTTGCATATAGAAGAACTGTTGCTTGTGTAGCATTGCTTTGGGTGTAATATCAATAAATGTGACATTATTATTTTGATTATTGACATAAGTAAATGTCATGAGGGCAAAAGCGTCTGGACTTTTTTTGAAAAAAATTTTATGTATTTTGCCAACTGTATAAGTTAGAATGTTCACAGTGCGACTCCAAAGACATATGAGAAGTGTTTTAGAGAGGAGATTGGCTTAGCTTGTGTTGCTCTGTATGTGATATAAATACATATCTGTGAGATTTATGTGCCGTTTATTTATTTATTTATTTATTTATTTGTCTTTAAGGTCCTACAACCATTTTTAGCGTTCAAGTGACTTCACTGCAGCACAAATATTCTAATAGCCCAGTTTGTCCTGAAAAAAATGATGTCTTGACTGTACACAACAGGGTTGATGTTTTACAAGCTTTTTTAGAAAATAAAACCAGACGGACAATGAGTTGTAAAAATGACCTTAGGTCTCTGAGAGTTAAGAAACATCCAATCACAGAGCTTCTGATGCCCAGCTAACGGTAAGCCAAAGTCAAAGATTAAAGTGAAGAGAAAACTAAGAATACAATCTGCAGCTTAAATCAATTCACTTTTTGAATGCTGAATAAATTTTCTACTGCAACAATAAAGCATTTTAAATTTACTACAGCTCTAATTTGGGTGTCTGGCTTTTCTCCATGGCAACGGTGGCCAAGGCTCATGCCGCATAACATAAACCTATAAGATGGTTGCATTGTCTGGCAGAGTCCTGTGTTTCTATAGCAGTTTGAACTCTGGAATTGCCCTTTCACACCTGCAGCACACAACAGAAGATTGTTCATGTCAAAGGCTTTTCCAACAATAACATGTTCTCACACATGGGCTCAATTGGACATTACAGTCTTTTTTTACTAGAGAATTTGCCCAGGTAATCTGTAGATAAAATCAGGGTTGCAGTACATATGTGAAAGAGACTATTGTTAAGTAACACTGAGGATAGTCAGTGATTAAATTGAAATGGGAATCCAAAATTGGGTAAATACTTCTGGAAACAGCAGCCCCTGTCAGAAATAATTACCCTGGTCTTAAAGAATTTCATATCT
>JABXJD010002566.1:0-49658 GCA_013375575.1 Percina caprodes
GATGTGTGAGTCAGTAAATGTGCACGCTTTTGCTCTCTTCATCTCTGCAACAATACAGAATAAACACTACTTTCTCCCTCTATATCCCTCCTTCCATGCCCTTGCTCTCTTTTCATCTTTTGCTGTTAACAGAATTCCAGTGTCAGGCCATTTGCCAACCTCACATCACACCTCTGTCATATATCACAGATCCCATCTGACTTTCCAACCTTCTCTAAACCACCTTATGAATATCAAAGCCACCAACATGCTCTATATTTGAGAAAGGACATTCAGCTGCCCTGGTCGGCGACTGGCTTTGTCCAATCCATCTCAATCTACCCAGAATATCAGTCTCTGTTTACCCAGGCTTCAGAAGGGTATGTGTGTGCTTTCTTCTGCGTATCAACAGAATGTGAGGCTCTTTCTTATCATCAGGCCCACTGGCTAGCAATTTACGCCTCTATTCTCATTTCCCAACCATAACAGAGGCCTATAAATTGCCCTAGGGAACTATTCTTGACCACCTTATGTTTTCTGTCTCACCCTCTTTGACACCTGTGTCTCTATGGCACAATTTAAAAATCCTTCAAAAGGTAAGCACGAAACAGCTCTGATAACCATACAAGCATACACATCTGTTGTACTGCATTAGCCCTGCAGGTGATGGCAGGTTAAACAAATTAGATGGTTTAAAGCCAGGAATTGCATTAACACTACTGCACACTGAAATAATGCAACAATGAAAGGCAAAACTCTGAAAATGACTAAAAGAGAAGAGCGAGAAATAGCTCCGCAGTAAATGAACAGGATGAAGATGTGAGACAGGCTATTGAGGCTGGCTAGCAACCATCATTTGTTTCTCCGGGGTGCAGAGATTATCTGGTTGAGTGATAGAGGTGGCCTTGATCAGCCCTCTCCCTGCATACAGCCGTATATCAGATGTCACACAGCTGCATCAACCCTTCACTGGCTTGGGACGCACATATTTACCATGGTAAATGGCACCCCTACTCAGTAAACACTCCTGTTTTTCACCGACCGTCAGCATGCTGGAATGGATGATGCATCGTTCGCTGTACATTCTCTGTAATTGCTCACCAGATGATATCCGGGGAAAACTGACAAGGAGTAGTTCCTTGAGGCAATGATGGGTTTGAAAAGTTGGTCCTTTTTTTGCCTTTTCTTTCCGCTTTTGATTATAGCTTGCCCTCATTAAGCTGCCAACATTTGAATTGTAGAAATCTATCAAGTCAATCAGAATTAGCTGCAGGTCTTATTTTATAAAAAGGAGTAAAGGCCTGTCATGATAGAGAGAATGAATCAGTTCACTGAGCAGAGAATGGACCTAGAAAGCTGATTGCAAGGATGGAGGGGAGAAGGAAATATGTTCGCCCATTAATTAATCTAATAGTTTTCATGGGACAAAGAGTGCATATTTCTGCTGCCTGCATAATAAGAGCCTGGAACAAAGTCATTCACTGCATCCCATTTAATATGATGTGAGTGTGGGCTAAAGACCGGAGACGAGGCAGAATACAAAACTCAGAAAATCAAAAGGGTTTTCCATAAGCGTACCTATTAATGCTGTTTATTTAATGTTATTTTCATTAAATACTTTTCATCCTAAATCCCTTAAAATTGTGGTGTTTCGGCTGTTGAAATGAGTGTAGACTTTTTTCCCCAAAAATAGATTGTATTCTACAGAGTTCAAGGCATTAATCAGTTATGAGTACTTAATATTGAAAATCAACAAATTCATTTCCAGCTGTTTGGATTGGTTGGAATAGCAGTGAGAGAATGGTACCAGGATTTGATTGGAGAATAGGGGTTATATCACAGCTCACTGGTGCAAAACGGTTTGGGAAACAGCCTAGATCTTATTGAATTTTAATTCAATGGATCTGTGATGCGTGTGATACAGGGGGAATGGGAGCAGGAGGCCTTCTGGGCATCGTAATTTACCTTTTTCTGCTTTTCCAGAGATTTCATAAGATATATATTTTATCTAAGGTATTTTATTTCACTCACAGTGTAATGATCCAAACACACGGATGGGAGGCTTTTGTATCAGTAGGGTGGGGTTTCTCCTCTAGGGACCATTTCTAGTTGAAATAGTGCGCATTTTCTAAAATAGAAAGGGCATTTAATTACTGCTTGACGACAGGCTAAGAAGGGTCTTGCCATATTATATATCCTGTACATTATAGTTTATTCAGCTTTTTTGCACACATTCATAGGTATGTTATCCTTAAGTAAGCTCTTAGAGCAAAAGAGAGGTACGTTTATCACCCACACATGATGTGGCATTTTACAAAAGTGGACTGAAGGCTGATGGTTAGAATTGTAGCATAGATGCGGCTGAAAGGTTTTCAGCCATTTGAGTTATTTAATATGTTGACTTGTGCAAACTGGAGTTCAACTTTGCATTCTGCAATACAAAGAAGAAGACAATGAAAGGTTATGAAAGGGGAACACTTGCAATCATTGGCCTGAGCAATGGAGCAAGTGGACCAAATGCATCCCTGTTATTCAATAAGGCCAAAGTTATAGTTTTGCTAGCCCACTTTTTAAGAAATGTTTTGAATTACAAATGTCTTCTGGGGGAGGACCCCAGCTCCCACACCAAATATGTATCATTTGCAGTTTGCTCCCCCATTAAAAAACCACCTGCCATGTTTGCAATATTCAGTAACTCAAAGATAAGGTAGTATCTTTGCTAATAAACTGAATTTATATATCCCACTTTTAAAAGCATCCCTGACCAGTAAAAAAATAAAATAAATGAAAATGCTTAAATAATGGAAAATATGAATAAATAGGAACATTAGATGGCAAATATATGGAACAAGAAGGCAAGTATGTGTTAAAATATGTCTTGCCAGTAAAGAAGCCGGTTAAACTCATGTCAGACTCTCAGGTTCCTTTTTAATGGTTACTGTGGGTGACAGGGTCCTATCAGAGAAGGCTCACTCACAGTTAGTCATCCTGCTCTCTGTTTCCCCAACGCTATCATGAACCACCTCGTCATCCTCTAAAGCAATGAAAGGTGACATTAGCTGATAATGGGCTCAAAAATGTTGCTCAATAGCAATATCAGGACATTACTCCAGGTTTGTCAGCATTTAACTGTAAGAAATTACATTTGATGCCATTTTTATGTCAGAAAAGGTTTTTTGTCAAAGTGAGTCAATCTGCTTTCTGTCATTTATATCAACGGAGAGAAATAGCTGCGTGTCATTTGCATGACAATGACAACTGATGCCATGGCTACGAATAGTTTGCCGCAGGCGCAGCATATAAATGGAAAAGCAAATGGGTCAAAGAAGAGAACCTTTCAGTACACCCCTGGACAAACTCACATGGGTAAAACTAAAATTACGCATCAATAGAATTACCATAAATTACCACATACAAAAAAAACACTGAACCATAAAAACAACCCACAGTTCAAGAATATAGTGGTCAACGGTATCAAATGTAGTACCAAGGTGTGAAGGAACAAAAACCAAGGACTTTCCCTCATCAGCATTTGAAAGCAGTGCACTCAACACTTTGATCAATAATGGTGTAAAAGTAGGCTTTAACTAAGCCACTAATGAATGAGAAATGGAAGACCGATAAGATATTTGGACTAAATCAAATACCTCTTTGTGAAATGTTGTGGGTAGAGTTTCCTCCCAGAGATGACCTTTCTGACGAGTGTAAGGAGATGGGGTTGAAAGAGGAAACGAGCAGTAGCCATTACAGTGTTGGTAGGAGAGGTGTAGGACCAATCTGCATCCATCAGTGGGAGTGATCAGTGCCATCATTTGGGGAAGGAACTATGGTTTGGTCAGTAAAAAAAGGGATCCCATAGGACTATGCCAATTTCATTTAATAATGCGAAAGAGTGACTGAGCTCTCGCAATCCTAACTTCTGCAATTACATCTTTTACTTTGTCTTTTGAAGAAGTTCATCACTGCTCTGCCTCTGAGGTGCTCTTTCTAAATCACCAATGTTATCCAGGGCATAGAGGAAAGGTACAGTTTGGTCTAAAATAGAAGTACAAGTTAACATGACCCACTATTAAAACTGCTTCAGCTAAGGGCTGCCTCTCGATTGCAGAGGAGATGTTACACCAAGCTGCAGTACACTGTGCCACAATTTGGGACATATGAAGACTGTAGTGTCAAAATAAGTAAGTGAGAAGTAACACGATTGCAAGTTTTGCACAAAAAAAAAATGCATGTGCTGCAGTACGATAACAAACAGCATTAAAAATCGAAAACTCGACTCTGAAAATGAAAATATTGTGAAAAGTGGAAAAAAAAAACATTGCTTAGTTTATATAAATTACGACTGACACATATATTAAAATGTCAAGTTCCACTGCATTGTTGTACACCATGAAGATGTGGTTACATATTGTTTTGTTTGGGACTTTGTATGAGTTTGCGAGCTTGAGCAGATGGCAGTGTCTCATCAGTCATGTTGGTTAGACCTTGGAATAACATTACATTTATTCAAATATATTAGCTTTTCAAAAGCAGTGCCGGTGTGTACTGTATATTTTGAGAATTAATCCCACAATAAAGTTGATACATTATCAGTGTACTCTGTGCCGTATGTACTCAAGAGCAACTAGAGAAATAATTGTTTTTAATGGGAAAGAGACATGACATGAAATGGGTCAGAAGTGTGTTGCCAGAGTACTGGATGGACATCAACTTTGGTTTGTGCCTTTCATATAATCAGCATTTCAGACTTTTGCACTGAAGATTATGTTTGAGTCCGAAAAAAATAAGTCATTTCACAAAACGGGTTTATAAAGAAATTACCATAATGCTCAAAGACTGCCATATGCAGTCTTCTTCTTTGGTCCCAAAAGAAGACGGCAATTATAAAAGGTGAAATAATCTGCTTACTCATGTTGTTCCCATCTTCATTGCGAAAAGAGTCTCTAATGTTGGTGTTGAATTCACTGTATTGAAAGAGTACTGTCGTCTTTTGTGGAATGTTTCCCATCGCCTTAACTTATCTACCTGATACCGTGGCTTTTGATTGTGGAGGAGAGGATTTTTACTGGGGTCATGTTTCGTTCCTCATCAATGCAACTTAAACGCTACATTCCTCACTGAGAAACCAAAACAAATCCCCTTATTTCAGTTACTAGTAAAAGAAATAGACAGAGGCATTTATCTTGACTCTGACTGTGCCTCTATCTGTTTAGTAGTAGCTTCATATGGACACATGGTACAGAAGCTCTCAGTGCTCTGGACACTGCTCAAGGGGACTTGGGCCCTGAGGCTTTCCCGAAGAGGGATGACAAACCTAAGGTGGCGAGTTGAAAGTAAATCCATCAGTCTGAATGAATCTCCAGTAGCACTTATGTGGACAGGAGAGATAAAATACTGGGGAGGGGGGGAGCTTTGTTTCAACATTGGTAGGCCAGTTCCAGCAAGAACTGCACATCCAAGCATTAAACTTTAACATAGCAGGATGTTGTGCAACAGGGATTTGTCACAACACTTTATGAGGAAGACTGTTTCTTGGATATTGCACTCTATAATTTGTAAAGGCTGTGACACAACGGCATTTAAAACGGGGACATTTTGCGACTGATTCACTGCATTTAGTGGATTGGCTTGCAGGGACAAAGCAAATGAGCTCAACTTCGACAAACTGAGCCACGAATTTGCGCCTGAACCAATAGCAGGCTGCCTTCACCGTGCTGACCTTTTGAGATAACGAGAGCCAGAGCATCCTCTTTTATTTAACCTTCTGTAACGAAAAAATAAAAAGGAATGGTTTGCAAGCAGTTATGAGTCATGGTTACTTCAATAAAACGTGTGAATATAATGTATATTTCCAAACACAATGCCTAGAACAGAACTTTAAGAACATAGGAAACAGAGGCTAACTAATGCTAGCATGTTAGCGGTTAGCTCACTGGCCCATGAGTAGTAATTACACTATGTTACAGAGCATCTTAGTGATTGTTGCTAAGCACCAAATCACTTACATGCATACACGATCAAAAGAACTTAATATTTCAGAATTTTTTGTTTGTTTTCAGGATTTACTGTGACATACAGCTTTATACCACAGTAATCTGAGATTTACTGCTTGGACTATCTTGTTCATCCCTCCATCGATTTTCCATTCTCACTTATGCTTTTCATGCTTGGCGTAAACCGGCACACACTGGTCGATAAGCAGGGAACACCCTGCAGAGCACCTGGAGAAAACCTGGAAGAGTATACCTTAGTTAGATTCCAGAGAGGAAAAACTACAAACCTTCATTCAAGTATCAGTTGGTTGAATGATCACAAGAACGGATCTTAATCTTCTTGGCAGAGAAAACGCTCTGAAATGTCTTTAAATCCACAGCTATTTGAGGTAATGGTATCAAACGTACAGTAGTGACAAGGGAGCTCCATTTATTCTTTGTCTATGAACACTCATCATTTATTTATATGTGCCATTGCTGCTTCATTTCCTTTGTCACATTCAGACCTGTCTGAGGGCTTGCATATTCCAAACACAGCCTTCACTTGATAATCTAGGCAGGTGTATGCTGATCCTTTGGTAAACCAGGAGGTAATTACTCTATTTGCCGTATCGACAGACTAACCAACAGTGATTTTGCACTGGAAAAACGGAGAAAGCCACATTATAGCCTAGGCTTACCATGGGAGTCTCCAAGGGGGGGAGATCAGCAGGGAAGGAAAGGGTGAATCAGTATAAAAAGAGATGGAGAAAAGACCCAAGAAAGGAAGTTGGAGTGTGGCACAGTAAGCCATTGGAAAACGGAAGAGGATGGGAGAAAGAAAACGAGTGAGTGAGAGGTAATGAATAGCAAATCAGCTCCTTTATAAAACTCCTGCTTTCAGTGTTCAATCAGAGTAGCCCGGATTGGCAATTTTCCTACGGCACAATAGAGCAGGCCCAGGAGGACCCTGGCCTCAGTTCAGAGGGAGAAAAAGAGAGACCTTGCCAGTGTGCCTACCAAGCGTTCTGTCAAGTTTGGCAAAAGCAGTACGGACAACAGGAGGTACTCAGTAGTGACTTGCTCTTTGACTCCTCTTTTTTTCATGTATTCATACTCTTCAATGATGTATGAGGTAATGAGAGCGAGCCTGTGAAGGCACCACAGCCAGTCTCCTCGCCCCGCTCATTTGCATTGTGGAACTCCCGGTTTCCTCCTGTGATAGGAAATAGCCTCAGGGGTGGAGAGAAAGGGAGGAAGAGGAAAGAACATGACTGACTGTGCTCTGTGTGCACTCTGCTGGGTCAATGGCACAGCATCATTTGCATTTTAGCTACTTGGATGATTTACCTGTGCATGTGCACTAGGGCTGAACAATACAGGTACAATATCTAATTATGATTTTTTTATTTTTTTTATTTAGCTAAAGTAAAACGGGTCATGGAGCATTGTAACTAGGGCTGGGAAATATATTAATATATCAATATATTAGGCTAGATATCTTAAATCTTGGATATCATAACATCACAATATGACTCAAGCGTTGTCTTTTCTTGGTTTTACATTAATGTGATGTAATTATCTGAACTTACCAGACTGCTCTAGCTGTTCTATTATTTGTCTTTACCCACATATTCATTATATCCATATTGATGATTATTCATCAAAAATCGCATTGTGTAAATATTTTTGTGAAAGCACAAATAATCAACCCTACAATGTCACTGCGATATCGATATATTTGGTCAAAAATATTGTGATATTTGATTTTCGCCATATTGCTCAGCTCTAATTGTAACATGAGACACCATCAAAACTGCTCTATTTTCTTATTCAAAGATGAGAACATTGATATGAATTGCCAGCAATAAGTGTTTTTCTTTTAACGTTGAACAGTCAAACACAGAACATTTATCACAAAAGTTAAACAATTCCATTAAAAAAAAATCAGTACTTTCCTGTAAACTGAAATGTCTGGTATGCCTCTCAGTTCAATAGCCGCATCTACATATTGCATCTAAAAAATATTGCATCAAAAATAAAAAGACAAATCCACTGAAAATAGGACACTTCTGTAAACAATCTGATTTGTAAAATCGTATGAAAAAACAGTAAATATAGAAAGAGGAATAAAAATGTTAAACCAAATGATTCTCCAAACATTCAACTAAATATTGCACATTTGATTAATCTTGGTCTTCACGATTAGCTAACCACATTCTTTCAAATCTTGATTTTGATTTGAAAACCATTAATCGTTCAGCCCTAATGTGAACACACACACTCCATATCTTTACAACATTCTGTTTCAAATAGATGCATTTGATCATGGGCAGTGTAGTAAGCAGACCTCTGAGAATGATGATTTCAATAATTAAACAGTGAATTTGGAGGAATTGTTATCTGTGAATTATTTTTGTTTTTACCCCCCAAAAAGAAATGCAGCTAGGTCATGTACACTGGAATGTTGTGAGCAGCTCATATCTCTTTGTAAGATAATTGTAGTTGCATGACATGCCAAATGAAATTGGAATAGAGTTGCTCGTTAAAAGTGAACTGAGCATGAAAAGAAAAAAGTCACACATAACTAATTTAGTCCAGCCTAATAAGATACTTGATCATAGCCGCCTGAGCATTTGTGCTATTAATTTTGGGCATAATTTGCACTCCTTTAAACTGTAGTGGTTACATAAAGGAGGAGAAACAAAAACGTACTAATTGCTTCTATAAATTGAGATGAAATGCTGCACAGCAGGCCAAACAGTTAAACGGCTTTGCTCACTACAAAAAAAAAAAAATGCACGTTCTCACACACACACAACCAGGTTAGCTGACTCCCAAATGCTGTTCTTTGCCTACATAAAGCCATTTTAACACCCATCTGTGGCCACGTTGCATGCTTTGTATGGCAAGCATTAGCGGCAACTCCCGGGATAAATAATTACTCTGGACAGTGGTGGGGCTGAATCCAGATGGACTTGGCAGAGCCATGCAGAAACCTTCTGCCAAAATACACAACTCGTACCTTCTTCGCAAAACTCATTGCTAGGCCACCCAGCCCCTAAAAACAGCAAGATTTCCCCCAGCATTAAGTCTTCTCTAGCTGGCCAGCAATCTAGAAAGAAAGCTCAGCATACAAAAGCTAACGCTGGCATGGGCACAGCATTAGAAAAGCCAGAGTAGAAAATAAAGCATTTTGATATAAAGAAAGAAAGGAATGCAACAGGGGTAATCAAACATAATAACACGTATTGTACTGTAATTGTTGTTGATGTCTTTGAATGAATTCCACATTGTATGGTTTGGTAACCTGAAAAGTGTCCATTTTCAGTATTTCTATCTGTGTGGGGGGTTTTTTTTCTCCAATTTTTTCTCCTAAAAACTATAAAGTACCCAGGCTGTGTCTTATTTAATGTTGTTCACCCCACAAGACCAGGCTTTTATTCTATTACAGAGCACTCAAAGACCAGAAAGAGCACTTCTGACATGTGTGTGCATGGTAAATGTTCCTAGTTGGTTCTTTGGTGATGCTTATGTTTCTGCTCTGAGGTATATTGTAGGCAGGAAAAGCTCTTGTGTTCTAATACAGATGGGAAGCGACAGTGCATTATGGACAGGCACCTCCAAAGCAAGTATGAATGAGTTTATTTATTGATTTAAGACTAAAAAGTTGTAATAAATGATACTTTTTGTTCACAGTATTTCTCTTCTGAAATATGTGAAGTAGGACAAAGAATGCTTCCTTTTGCTCTAGTAATATATACTATTCAGAAAATATAGATACAAATGACTCTAATTATTTTTAACGCCACTAATTTGTTTGACGCGCTGCATAGTTTTGGAAATCAGGAAACCTGAAGCAGTAGCGCTGGGAATGGCTAGCAGAATCAAACTTCCTTGAGCGGAAATAGATAAAGAAAAGGGTCTTTTGAATTGCAAATTTAGTTTCCATCCCTATAGCCATTCCAGATGGTTTTCTTGACAAGAATTAAAGATATTTGCATGTGCGGTTGTGTTAAAATACCGTAATTCCTCAAATAAAAACCGTTAGTCAATTAAAAGCAGGGCTGGCCTCATATTAAGGCCGGGGAAATATTAGTGTGGATAATCTTCTAAGTGCCTTTCATATGATGTGCATTCAAGTTCATTGTAATGTTCATTTCCACCAATTTAATTCATCAGATTCAACAATATCTCATGTTTTTTTCCGCACGTATTTTAGTCAACGTGGCTGTTTGTGTTACTCAGCCGAGTGTAGTTTGTAGTAACGTACAGATACCAACAAAGTGAAAAGAGTTTTAAACAATGCAGAGGAAAACCCCCGTGAAAAAGCTGCGATACAGTTCTACATCGACCCCTCGAGAATCCGATACTGGAAGAAACACAAGGATGAGCTGACGAGATTAGCCGACAAGAGCAGAGCACAGCTAGCTAGCTGGAGGTGGGAGGAGAAAGGTTAGCCTGGAGCTAAAAACAAAGCTAGCTAGCTAGCTACCATCTGATGTTAATCAGATACTGGTGTGCTGCAAACCAGCAATGTGTATTACAAAAACACATTGAAGCAAAAGCCTGCTTCAAATAAAAGCCTGGTACCTTCTGCAATTCAGGTAAATAAAGGCCCCTGTTTTTTATTTGAGGAATTAAGGTTTTATTATCACCCTTTTTATTCCCACTTAGTAGGAGGGGTTGTTTTTGTGAGCCTTAATTTTTTAAGGGGGTAAGCCAGCCTCGACAAAGCATAGCTCCTATGGCACCATTTTGATGCTATCTATGCAGAATTTCATTTCTAGTGATGATTTGGCAAAAACGTTTTATTTCTCCGATTCACAGCTTTGTCCTTGGCGCTCCCTGTCTTCAGTCACTCTCCAGCTCGCTCCACCGTACGTGCTGCTACCTGCCATTTCGACCAGTTAACAGTTTGTAACGTAGAAATAAAAGACATCTGAAACTTTTCTCTGTGACGTTCTAAAATGGTTTTGTCTCATTGCGAATCTTTGGTCTGAACTGGGCTTAAGAAGGTAAAATTGAGTAATTCACAGGAGCTTATGTCCGTCTACAGGAGTGTAGTGTGGATGAGGCAACATTCAGTCATCAGGCTGTGGGAGTGACAATCAGCCATCTTATTGGGAAAAAAGGAAATGTTTACCTGAGTCTGTACAGTGCTGAGCTAAACACCATGATCTATTTCTTAGTTGGGGCAGCTGTGGAGATGTGAAGTTGCTAATGACACTGTGAACTGTCCTCATGCTGCTTGTTATAAAGATGAGAATGGGAACCCAGGGACGAAAAGCAACAAAAGGGTAAAGTAGATTTGTCAAAGATTGGAGGACAGCCTATTTCTCAGATTACCCAGGCAGTGATTCTTTGAGCAACAGAAAGTTTGTCAATTTTTGTCATATTAAAGAGCAAAAACCATTCCCTTCCCTTGATAATCTAGGCAGGTGTGTGCTTCATAGCTAAGAATACATTATCCAGTCCCTTCAGGATTTCGCGAAGGCGCCAATTCATGCAATTTCAACCAATCACCGCAAAAGCAGTATGTAATATCTAGATATTTATATTTTTCCGTTTTTTTTTTTTTTTAGACTTGGTATATTTGTATTTATCACTCTACATGCTCTGCACACCCATATATTTATTATTTTATTGTTATATTGATCACTATTATCATTTTCATTTGAAAAATATTAAAACAAAAATAAAAATTGCAAGGATCTGTACCAAATAAAGATTTTTAGTAAAAAAAAAAAAAGGAAAAGATAAATTGGGTTTCTTTTCTTTCTGTAGGATACAAACTGGAAGTTGGGACGTCTCTGCAGCAACACAATACTTCTTTTATAACGGTTTGACACATATTTTGCCTTTAACGAATATTGCGCCCGCCCACCCTGCAATTTGGATGGTCCATATTGTGATTTCGATAAAGTTCAATTAAGCTATTAATTAAACAGCCTTAATAAAAAATGAAATATACCTATGATGGTGTGTTCACATATCTCGTCTTGTTCAACCGACAAAGCAACAAATTCTCACATTGGAAAAGCTGGAAGCAGAAAATGATTGGCATTTCTACATAATATTTTCCTCAAATGATTAACCAATTCTTTAACAATTTTGCTGAGTAGTTTTCTGTCTATTGACTTAGCGATTCATCAACAAACCGTCTTGACTAATCATTTTCTACCCATCCGTTTTTATTTACAAATAAACATGTCCTACAGTATGTGTTCTACTTGGTCTTGTACTCCTCATTTCGTGCCATCTTCTTCTTGACTCGTAGCACTGGGGCTTTGTTCATTGGTTTCCTTTTTTATGTGCAGAGCGTCCTCATTTATGTGTTGACCACATGTTTTGCCACATGCTGTCGCCCCCTTTCTGCTATCAGTGGCCCCATATGGATCCCTGAAGGATGGACACACAGATGGGCACAGTGGGGATCCACAGCCAGCCTGGCTGACACACGGACCTCCCGTCTCACCAAGCCCCTCGCAGAATGGCAGCACATCACAGAGTCACATCAGGAGGTTTTCTGATTTATCCATTAGCAATGAAAATGATTTAAATGCTAATTTGCTTTAGCCCCATATTTGCTCTGGGTGTGTGCTTTTCAGACTAATTGACATCCAGAGTTGGTTACCATTCGGCCATTAAAAGAGCACATAAGTCGTACTTTTTTTAAGTCACACATCAATAATAAACAAAGGCTTCATAATAAAGGGCAATATCATTACGCTCTCATACATCCAAAGGTAAATACTTTCAAAATATGTCCAGACCAAGGATTCATTGCACCCCATTGAGGTTTGTGTCGGAAATTATTGAGCCATCCTGGTTTTGAATAACACTGTGGCACTGAAAAATTAAAGATAAAAGATTAGAAAAGAAGAAAATATATTAAAAGTCTAGCTTGTGTGTGGTGATAATAACCAAGGGATCCAATTCCATCTCAAACAGACTGTTTGAAGATCAAAGCTGTGACTTTATCTCCAAACTAAGTTGAAAGCGTCCAGAAAGATGGCAGGGAAAGCCGGGTGTCTCTCCCTGCATGAGCCCTTCTATTCCAAGCCTCCTGTACCATAGCTTGGGCTGGACTCAAACTATATATTAGTTATATACAAAATTCAGATGAATAAATATGGAATATAACTTTTCTTTTACAAGCTTTAAATTATCCTTAAAATGGTGGCATTTCCTGCAGAAATTGATGCTAATTGAGAGATTACAGGGAGAATCAATCAAATTAATTGTTCATTAATGTTAAGCAGCGCTGTCAACTGTATCGTCAGTCCGATATTACCATATATTATTATAATGAATTAGACACAACTTTTGAATGACATGATTACATACTAATTTTATTCAGTAACATCAACTAAACTACTTGTGATATCTTAATAAATTTCAGCTAAATTGGTTGAATTTTCTTAGAAAGTTAACTTTCATCTGGCTGACAGGTTTAAAAGAAAAAAGAAAATGAGAGAACTCCTGAACAACAAGCAACTGCATAATTTTATCTGACAAAATCTGCGATAATGCTGGGTACAGTTAAATGTTCTTAAATACTCATGTATGTAGACCACAAATACAGGTAGTCTACATAGTATTGCTGTTTAAAAAAGAGGCTGTTGTCTTCATAAGCAATCTTAGCGATTGCCTCACATTAGTTTCAGACTAGTTTGCAGGCAGCTCAGTAGTTGTTGAATGTAATTGCAGCTAGTGAGCTGAGTTGTTTGAGTCTCCCATACAATCATTGAAAGCACAAGCGTCAAACTCAAGCCATCGGGCCACATCTGGCCCCTCGGAGATTAAGATCCAGCCCGCATATCAATTTAGGTTCTTAATATATTATGGCCAACCTGTTTTTTTTCAACGTTTTTGTCAGATGCTTTTTTGTCAGACGCTTTTTGTGCGTGTGTGCGTGTGTGTGTGTGTGTGTGTGTGTGTGTGTGTGTGTGTGTGTGTGTGTGTGTGTTTGCATAGCCGACATTGTGAGGACCAGTGTGAGTTTATAACCTTTGGAGTGAGGACCATTTTACAAAGTGAGGACATTTAGGCCGGTCCTCACTTTTTTTTCACTGTAATGGCCTCCAGAGGCTGTTTTTATGCTTTTCTCAAAGTTTCAGAGAGGTCCTCAGAAAAATAGTAAAATGAAAATTGTTAAGAAGAAATTGGTGTGTGTACATCTTTGCATACACACACTTTTGCTCTCTCACTCCCCCTATCATACACACACGTGTACTGCACCTGAGCATTGTTTTCATTCTGGCGACCCCTTCAGGTTCACACAGTTACTGCACCTGAGCTAATCTGGCACTGGCGACCCCTACAGCTTCATGCAGTTACTGCACCAAAGCTGCTCTGGTTTTAGGCCTTGTTTCACCACTCTGCAGTAGGCAAATGTCCAACAGAAGTTTATATTATACTAAATACAGTGTAAGGAATTATTAATAAAGGTAACTGTAAGAATTGGAACAGGATTATAAGAAATCAGGAGCACAGGGAGCCAGGATGGCCATAGTAAAACAAAAACACATGACACTGCTGTAGATTTGTCTGCATGTAACAGTAAACCAGGTAATAAGCAAGTGGGACTCAAAGTAAGTACAAGTTACAATATAGATCTATAATCAGATTAATAATTAATAATTAATTAATTGATAATTAAAAATGAATGAATGAATAACAACCAAAGAAAAACAAACACACATAGAATAATTAAGACCCAGGTAATTTTCAAAGGCTTTTTAGACACAGTTCTCCCTCCAGCTCTGGTGTGGGACCAGTATAATAATACAGGTATGTTGTATATCTGTGGAGCTGAATGTATGTGTACAGTTCAATCCTACCACACTGGACGTAGGGGATCTTTAGTTCAGCAACAGGTTCTGTATGTTGTTGGCTTGGCTCTCCATCCAGTACTGGATCACAGTTTCTCTGGATTATCTGAAATCATCTCTTGAGTCTCCCTGGTGGCTCTGAGCTCTCCTCTAAAGTCTCTGGACATCTTTAGAGGTCTTCAACTCATAACCCTGACCTATGAATGATATCCAGATAAATTACCTTCATGCTAATTATATTAATATTACTTATCATAGCGTAAAGCTTATTAAATCAACATAATGCTTCAAGTCACAATCAAAGGTAGCACTGAGTAAAACTCAGTTTTGGTTAAAGTGCATGATAGAAAACACAAATAATATATTTAGCACTGATGCATTAAATTAAATTCTTACTGTAAGAAAATACCTGCACTAACACTGGAATTCAGCACAAAACTACATCTTTACCAGCAACAAAGCTGCAGAGCTCTACACACATAATGCAAAGAGTTGTTAAAAACACCACCAGGCCAGAGCATGTCTGTTTAGCAGCAGTATTTCTTAAATACACTTCAGATACAGTTTTAGTTAAGTAGTTAGCATTTTTAGCATTATCAAATGGGATTTTACATTGCACTAATTAGCGTTGCAGCTAGTCGACATTACCTGCAATTAGCTACATGTTAGCAGGTAAATGTACTCACCAGTGTGGATTCAGGCCTCAGTGCACACTGTCATTTTATGATGTCTACATTAAGTATGAATTAACAACACTGATTAAATGAGCTCCTCCATAGTTTAGCTGAGTTTCTTACTTCAAAAGGGATTTGACCTTTCACCTTCACCTGCAACCAGTCAGTGGAGCTGGGCTGAAGCATTTGATAGGCTAAAGTGAATTTGAATGTATTGGCTAGTAGTTTAGCATGCTAACATGCTAAACTAAGAAAGCTAAACAGTAAACATTAAACCCACTAAACATCAGCATGTTAGCCTAGTCACTGTGAGCATGTTAGCATGCTGATGTTAGCATTTAGGTTTATTGGTTTCTTTAACAGGAACAGTGGTGATTAATAAACACTGGTATAAGAGTTAGCCAAGAGGCTGTTTGTCATCTTTAGTCCCTGTACAGATGTTACCTTACTGTACCTGTCATAGTACAGCCTCATAGAGCTGCTGTAGACTCTGGTTTATCTGGAACATAATGATTTAATCAAAAGTTTACAACCTTATTATATCTGCAGAGTAAAGAGTGGAAGTACATCTCACTTTGTTCTATTTTAAGTAAATAGAACTTATGTAAATATAATTTGAGATATGAGTGATGCACCCACCTGTAGGATACAGTGACAGTATAAGAAGACATTATTTATTCTTCCAGACTACCTTCTTCTTAGTTGCCCCCACTATTTGCTGTCCCTGTTCACATTATATGAATGCATGGAGACAGCACTGTGGCACAACAGACAGAGCTCACATAGCAAAGTGAGCACAAATACTGTATTGCTGCTGTGTTTAAAATATACATGTTGTTACCTTATAGTAACGTGTTATCAGTTAACATTATTTAAATGCACGTTGACAGAATATGCAGCTTCATTTCCCTACAGGGCAGAGTTACAGTACAGTAAAGCACAACGTCCCAATAGGTCTGATGGTTTAGGGGCTACAGGAGCAAGTGGCAGCTCCTGTATTTGGACAGTTTATTGTGGCATCACGTTGGACAGCCGGTGGCTGACATGTTTGCCTCCCCAGAGAATAATCAGGGTCCTGTAAGGTGTTCCTGGGGAGGGAACTGAATGGGACAGCAGGCCTCACCTCACAGCCTGGGGAGACACTGAAGGCCGTTTTATGGTTGTGCAGAGGTGCCACACAGCGCTTTCTCTGTAGCCTACGCAAGTGGTCTGATGTTTATACGCTTATGTGCTGGTGTGTGCGTTAAGCCAGCGCGTGTGTGTGTGGGGGGGGTCTGGGTGATAAAGCGAGGTAGAAGTGAGAGACTGACGATTCTCTTCAGAGTGTGTAGTGACTCTAGATAGTGAGAGAAACAAAGTGTCTCCCCTGTGCTTTCTGACCAAGGTGAGACATCTTCAGCAGGACTAGTTAACCCTCTCCTTGATTTCATGTTTATGGAGAAAGAGAACCAGGAAATGAGTCGGGGGGGAAATGGAACGCTACCAAGCCAAAGCTGAGCGACGTGCGTCGCCACAATGTGTAGTTATATTTTTTGAGGGGTGCACGTCAGGCTATGGCATAGGGTCTGGTGTAGACACAAAGGGGTCTGCGGGGGTACGCCATTGATTCCTCCACAGCTTTATCATTGCTGTTTGGCCACTTTCTGCCAGGTGCATCAATGTTGGGCACTTTAAGGGAGAGACACACCTGTTCTTGGGAGTTTCTGCCTTCACAATAATTCAGCAAAGTAAATGTACATCCACAATACTTTACTTTTTAGCTGACTTTATATTAGCTTACAAACTAGTAAATCAGTGAGCACATGTAATGGACCTTAGGATCCATTACATGGACATGAACCCTGATTAATTTGAAAGCTGTAGAAATAAAGAACACTTTAAAAGTAATACTATATGTTGTGTTGTTGCTGCAGACTAATTGTCTACAGCAATTTAACATAACTAACAACCTATAACACCGAGAATCAGCATGTGTTGAATATGGAGAAATTAAAAAAGAGACAAAATCTTCAATTTCCAATAAGGTGAAAAGTGAAACTAAATTGATAAATAGACAGTGAACAGAGAGAAATAAAACATATAAATTTATAGGATGAAACATGAGTTAGGCATACAAACTACAAGTTGTTGATTCATTATTGTATGTAAAGCATCCCACTTTCACTAACCTTTATTCTTCTTTATGTTATTATTTAATTTTAACTATGGTCATTTTAAGCTGTAGCACTGAACTGGATGGTTTTATATTGAAAGATGATTTATTTTAATTTTACTAAAGTAAAAGGTCTGAGTACTTTTTCAACCACTCATAAAATAATATATATGATTAAACTTTACATTGAAGAGCGAGACATTAATGTTAAAGTTCTTATTTTGCAGTGATAGTTGGGATTTTTAACCCTGCAGCCTGTAAAACAGGCCTGAGAGTCAGAGGTGAATATTGTGTGGTTGTCTCAACTGCTGCAGCTCCCACTTAATTAATGGCCCATCAGGGGGAGGGGCGCCCCCCCCTGCTCTCAGCCACTCAGATGAGCAGGTGGGGGAAGGGCAGCTTTCTGTGAGAGCAGGTCACCTGCCCTCACAGAAAGCTGCCCTTCCCCCACCTGCTCGTAGAGTTGAAGCTCAGAGCTGAGGCATGAGACGAGAGGAGCGTGAGACAGGTTTCAAGGTTAAAGTGCATGATAGAAAGCACAAATAATATATTTAGCACTGATGCATTAAATTAAATTCTTACTGTAAGAAAATACCTGCACTAACACTGGAATTCAGCACAAAACTACACACAATGCAAAGAGTTGTTAAAAACACCACCTGGGCAGAACATGTCTGTTTAGCAGGAGTATTTCTTAAATACACTGCAGATACAGTTTTAGTTAAGTAGTTAGCATTTTTAGCATTATCAAATGGGATTTTACATTGCACTAATTAGCGTTGCAGCTAGTCGACATTACCTGCAATTAGCTACATGTTAGCAGGTAAATGTACTCACCAGTGTGGATTCAGGCCTCAGTGCACACTGTCATTTTATGATGTCTACATTAAGTATGAATTAACAACACTGATTAAATGAGCTCCTCCATAGTTTAGCTGAGTTTCTTACTTCAAAAGGGATTTGACCTTTCACCTTCACCTGCAACCAGTCAGTGGAGCTGGGCTGAAGCATTTGATTGGCTAAAGTGAATTTGAATGTATTGGCTAGTAGTTTAGCATGCTAACATAACATAAGAAAGCTAAACAGTAAACATTAAACCTGCTAAACATCAGCATGTTAGCCTAGTCATTGTGAGCATGTTAGCATGCTGATGTTAGCATTTAGGTTTATTGGTTTCCTTAACAGGAACAGTGGTGATTAATAAACACTGGTATAAGAGTTAGCCAAGAGGCTGTTTGTCATCTTTAGTCCCTGTACAGATGTTACCTTACTGTACCTGTCATAGTACAGCCTCATAGAGCTGCTGTAGACTCTGGTTTATCTGGAACATAATGATTTAATCAAAAGTTTACAACCTTATTATATCTGCAGAGTAAAGAGTGGAAGTACATCTCACTTTGTAACTTATGTGAACTTATGTAAATATAATTTGAGATATGAGTGATGCACCCACCTGTAGGATACAGTGACAGTATAAGAAGACATTATTTATCCTTCCTGACAACCTTCATCTCAGTTGCCCCCCCCCCCACACACTATTTGCTGTCCCTGTTCACATTATATGAATGCATGGAGACAGCACTGTGGCACAACAGACAGAGCTCACATAGCAAAGTGAGCACAAATACTGTATTGCTACTGTGTTTAAAATATACATGTTGTTACCTTATAGTAACGTATTATCAGTTAACATTATTTAAATGCACGTTGACAGAATATGCAGCTTCATTTCCCTACAGGGCAGAGTTACAGTACAGTAAAGCACAACGTCCCAATAGGTCTGATGGTTTAGGGGCTACAGGAGCAAGTGGCAGCTCCTGTATTTGGACAGTTTATTGTGGCATCACGTTGGACAGCCGGTGGCTGACATGTTTGCCTCCCCAGAGAATAATCAGGGTCCTGTAAGGTGTTGCTGGGGAGGGAACTGAATGGGACAGCAGGCCTCACCTCACAGCCTGGGGAGACACTGAAGGCCGTTTTATGGTTGTGCAGAGGTGCCACACAGCGCTTTCTCTGTAGGCTACACAAGTGGTCTGATGTTTATACGCTTATGCGCTGGTGTGTGCGTTAAGCCAGCGCGTGTGTGTGTGTGGGGGGGTCTGGGTGATAAAGCGAGGTAGAAGTGAGAGACTGACGATTCTCTTCAGAGTGTGTAGTGACTCTAGATCATAGTGAGAGAAACAAAGTGTCTCCCCTGTGCTTTCTGACCAAGGTGAGACATCTTCAGCAGGACTAGTTAACCCTCTCCTTGATTTCATGTTTATGGAGAAAGAGAACCAGGAAATGAGTCGGGGGGGAAATGGAACGCTACCAAGCCAAAGCTGAGCGACTTGCGACGCCACAATGTGTAGTTATATTTTTTGAGGGGTGCACGTCAGGCTATGGCATAGGGTCTGGTGTAGACACAAAGGGGTCTGCGGGGGTACGCCATTGATTCCTCCACAGCTTTATCATTGCTGTTTGGCCACTTTCTGCCAGGTGCATCAATGTTGGGCACTTTAAGGGAGAGACACACCTGTTCTTGGGAGTTTCTGCCTTCCCAATAATTCAGCAAAGTAAATGTACATCCACAATACTTTTTAGCTGACTTTATATTAATTTAGAAACTAGTAAATCAGTGAGCACATGTAATGGACCTTAGGATCCATTACATGGACATGAACCCTGATTAATTTGAAAGCTGTGGAAATAAAGAACACTTTAAAAAAAAGTAATACTATATGTTGTGTTGTTGCTGCAGACTAATTGTCTACAACAACTCAAACCTATAACACCAAGAATCAGCATGTGTTGAATATGGAGAAATTAAAAAGGAGACAAAATCTTCAAGTTCCAATAAGGTGAAAAGTGAAACTAAATTGATAAATAGACAGTGAACAGAGAGAAATAAAACATATAAATTTATAGGATGAAACATGAGTTAGGCATACAAACTACAAGCTGTTGATTCATTATTTTATGTAAAGCATCCCACTTTCACTAACCTTTATTCTTCTTTATGTTATTATTTAATTTTAACTATGGTCATTTTAAGCTGTAGCACTGAACTGGATTGTTTTATATTGAAAGATGTTTTATTTTAATTTTACTAACGGGTCTGAGTACTTCTTCAACCACTCATAAAATAATATATATGATTAAACTTTACTTTGAAGAGCGAGACATTAATGTTAAAGTTCTTATTTTGCAGTGATAGTTGTGATTTTTAACCCTGCAGCCTGTAAAACAGGCCTGAGAGTCAGAGGTGAATATTGTGTGGTCGTCTCAACTGCTGCAGCTCCCACTTAATTAATGGCCCATCAGGGGGAGGGGCGCCCCCCCCCTGCTCTCAGCCACTCAGACGAGCAGGTGGGGGAAGGGCAGCTTTCTGTGAGAGCAGGTCACCTGCAGGTCACCTGCCCTCACAGAAAGCTGCCCTTCCCCCACCTGCTCGTAGAGTTGAAGCTCAGAGCTGAGGCATGAGACGAGAGGAGCGTGAGACAGGTTTCAAAGCTGCAGCTATACACTTTTGGAAGGAGACGCTACAGCTAGCGGCCAGCTAGCTTTTGAAAGACTGGAGCGACTCAACTAAGGAAAAGACGACTTTTGAACTGTTTCTGTACAGGTAAGATTTTATCAACTCTAATTCTAAGCCTCCACATGTCACTTAATGCGGTTGGAATAAAATTATTTTGGCAGTTTTCAACTTTTTATTGCCAGTTCTAGTAAATTCTAACTACTAACTTAATTGTCATGCACTATATTTTTGTATAACTATGTGAACATATATTAGTTTAGAGATTTATTAGTTTTTTAATAACATTGCAGTGACACCATTTAAAGTCAGTTTATATATATTTTCTGAAAATAAGAAAGTAAAAACTGTTTCAAGCATTTTTATATCTAGTCTGATTTGTTGTTTGTAGAACTACGTAAAGCTGTTTATAGAAGAGAAGTGTTTTATGTGCTATAACAGGCTATAGTCTTTAATATGTTAATGAGGTTTTGGGGCTCACTGATATTTGTGGGGAAGAAGAGTGTAATGCTTCAAATGTAGTTATAAGACACTACAGCATAGAGCTACACTGCAGATAATGCTTAGCAGTCAGTTTTTACTTTAAATCTAAAGGAGCTGTGCTCTCACGGCTCGTTTGTAAAGTTTTCAATCTTCTTTTTGGTTTTAGGTCCAGAAAGTGATGGCAGTGAGAAAAACACAGGTATGTGTCTTTATAAAGTATTTACGCCAAACTACTTAATATGGAACTCCAGTGTACAGCCTACTACTGATTTACAGTGTACTTCTACATCAGAGGAAGACATTGTACTACAGTATTTATCTAACAGAGAGTTGTAGATTCAGAATGGAATCACAAAATATCACAATGACAATGTTGAGTAATCAGACATCAGCGTCATGTCATGGCAGTGTGCTACCCACCTGGTTTGTTATGATAGCTAATTAGCACATATCTGTGTTCATCAACCACCAAAACCAGACCATTAGTGTGTGCGTGCAGAGAGAAAGCAACAGTGTTGTGTCGAATCTTTAACAAATTTAACATTTCAGCAGAGGTGTTTATTTCCATACATATGGCTTGATGGTTAACGACGAAGTAGGGGATTTGATTTGCAGGGGTTAACTCGACCCAGGGTGAGTCTGATGAAAACGGATATATCTGCCCAGTTCAACTCTGATATTTTCTCGTATTGCACAGCGCTCTGAAGGAATAATCTCAGAGATTAGGCTACGTTATGTTCTGCCAGCTCACAGCAATTTATTACAATAACAGGAAAAGAATCCCCTGCAGTTCTAAACCGTTCTGCATGTGGCGTCTGCTGATGTGCAGGATACCTTTCCCCAAACATGGACACACATATACAGACATGTCTTGCTTTATAAGATAAATAGCTGCCCATAAGAGGCATCATGCTCTGTATGCACTTGTTGTCTGGTTGTGCGTTACATGTGTGGGATTCTGAAATGTCCTGAAATTCGGGAATTGTCGTTTGTTTATTGAAAGCCAAAGACGGTCCAAAGTAGTGCTACTTTGGACATGTTTGTGGGTCTGAGGTCTGTGCCACATTTTAGCTGCCAAAGCTCCGCTGCTCTCTGTCTCTGGTCCTCAGGGTGAGAGGGGGAGGGGCCAGCTGTTTGAGCGGTAAAAGCCAATGTGTGCTTCTTTTACATATTTAACGATATATTGTTTTGTTATCTAATTGTAGCATATATTGCAAAATCCGTAAAGGGCCCGTATTTTGAAAAAATTACTTTGGTATTTTGGGGTATTTTGTGTCTTTGGTGTTTCCACACAAACTTGGAGAGAATAACTATCCATGGTGTTCTGAGTGAGATACGGTTTCTGAATGTCCTCTGTCTTCAGTCTCCGGGTGAGTCTGCACAGCTTTCTACGTCACTAGCCGAGACAAGGTGGCCAACTGTAACACATGCTAGCACTAGCATGCTAGCTCGTTCTCAATGGCACTAGTTGACCAGAATCTCTAAAAGAACTACTTCCAAAACAGGATCTGCAGCAATGTGCAGTACAACAAAAATATGGTGTTTTTTGAAAATGAAACCATGGAAACCTATTCTGGTACAACCTCAAAATACAATTATGAACCTGAAGATGAGCAGAATACGGGCTGTTTAAGATTCCTAGCCCTGTTATTAGTTATGCTAGTATTACTATTTTCTGGAAAACCCCTCAGCACAGTAACCATCACCACTCATATACAACATCATGAATTACTGTAATGTCCAAGTAACCAACACTGGATCACAAAACTGCAAGGTGAAAGGGTGCATGTCATGTCTTCTCTGGAGATGTTCAGATACATTATGGTGGGGATTTGTCAAAATGTCAGCTCAAGTTTTAAACAGAGGTCATAAGTCAATTTTATGGTTATATTTGAGGGGATAGTTTCACTTATTCATACAGCCAAACTAATACAATTACAGAGCAGTTTCACTGTGTGTTGTGTGAATTAATACTAAGTAAAAATAGCACGCTTATTATGTGTTTATGTAGCTTATTTACAGATCTGAAAACCCATTGTTGAAGTGTTGATGGTGTTCAGTGGTGTCTTCTGACTGTGGGTGAAGGAAGTTAGTCACATACACGTCGGCGTGTTTTCTTACGTCTGACTGTGACAAGCCTTTTTCCAACTCAAGTGAAAATCCTGATTTTAAAACACACACTTTTAACATTTGACATGCAGTACATCCAAAAACAGTGTGACATCTGCCCTTTCCAAACAAATACTTTTTAAATTTTCTTAAATCTTTGTAAAATATGAAATTGATGGTAACATGGCTCTGTAAAGTTGGACTTGAAAGTGAATGTGATTCTTTCTCATGATTATGCTTTTACTTACAGTTGGACTGTGACTTTGAGGATTCAGGAAAGGATTCCTCTGGGTCTGAATCATGCAGCCAAATAGGATTGGACCCAGATTACAATCCACCTCTGAATGCATCATCCAGTGATGAGGAAGATTTGAAAAGCCCAGACAAAGCTAAGAAATTGTCCAGTAAAGATGATCTCAAAGGTCCAGACACAAATTTAAGTGAAGATGAAGATCAGCAAGGAGGCAAGTTGACCATTATGGAAAAATAACACAAAAACGTATGCAAAAATACAAAATAAAAAACAAAAGAGGACCAAAAAAGAGAAAGTTACTCTAAAAAAAAAAATTTGCATTTACAGAGAAAGCACATGGAGGTCAAAGATGTAGCATAGGCCTTCAGTTTCTGGTTTTGGGACTGCATGATATTGTGAAAAGTGTAGGGTATCAGTTCAGCACATGAGTAGATTTAAAGTAGTATTTGTACAAGCTCTTTTTAATTAACATAGGTCTTTGTACTAGGATCTGTTGAATGTCGAGCACTAACATTGGTTATTTGTCAAAGGTAAAAGTCCCAAATCGACTGAGAGTGTCCCACAGAGAAAAAGGAAACAAGTTAAAGAGGTGGATGAAGGTATGTCTATAAAAGTAAAAACAGTCTATTTTATATCTGTCTATATTAGAGCTGCAGTAGTTGATTATCTGTACTACTATTTTAATAACTAATTCATATTTAATTTCTAACCACCAATGCCTCTGTTAGTTCTTCCTTTTCTAGTTCGACATTCTTAAATGTAAGAATGACTTTCTCTTTTCTATAACGGTCAAATGAATAGCTTTGTGTTATAATTAAAATCTTCCACTATTTTCATCTTTCAATGAGAGACAGATGAATCAATAAAAATAATTGTTGGTTGCAGCCCTAGTCCACACCCAGTGTCCCAGGACTCCAACAAATAGTCCCCTCAGTGAAGATGGGAGTTCAGATGGAGATGGTGAGTTAAATGGTGTTTATTATAAAATTCACCAAAAAAACTGCCTTTTTACGAAGGACCCTGCCAGTGTTTTCTCAAACTTATTAGAGTACTACTTAAATCTCGAGTGCATGAATTACATTACTGGTCACAATTTCATCCTTTTGTTTCTTTACAGTGTGTTAGACTCTTAAGATGAATATCACAGTAAATATTTAGTGTCCTTCCTTATTCTAGTACACACTGCTGTTTACTGCTTTGACCTCTTGAAATATAAGTGCTAGCAGCCAGCTGTCAGATTATGGTAGTTATGTTTTACTGTCAGTATTTAAATTTACATGAGCCCGAATATTCATTATACCTGAGATTTCACTAACGGGTGCTAATGTTTGTCTGATCCAGTTCTAGATCTGAGTCCAGGAACAAGGTTGGTGAAGAGGCCCTCACAGAAGAAGAAAAGACGTAAAAAGACCAAGAGAGTAGAAGCAATGGGTAAGTTCTTTAAAACTGGGCAAAAAAGGTAAATACTTCTAAAGCTACCATTAAACGCTCTCTGTGACTGTCTGCAAGCCATGCAATGGGTTGGGAACATTAATCCCCTTTATGTCACTTGATATTTTGAAAGCAGGAATTGTACTGTGTGCTCTCCGGTGCAAACTGCGTACATTTACAGGCACAAAACAGTTGTGTTATATGTTCTAGAGTTATTTTATTGCTCTTTAGAACAGCAATCAACAAATGTATATAAAACATTTTAACAGGCGCCACAATTATTGCAGTTTTAGCAGTATTGGGTTTGTCAGGCTACTCAGTGGTTGTAAGAGGCTAGTGTGACTTGTGTAGTGACACCAGTGCACACCCACTGGTGTAAACTCATGTAGAGCTGGGCAATATATTGATATTGAATCAATATTGTGATATGAGACTAGATATAGGCTGAATCCCATTTCTCCATCTTACCCCTACCCCTTACCCCTTGGCCCTAGAAACCAAGGGGTAAGGGCTAGAGGTGAAAACATCCTCCTATGAAATGTGACACCACTTGGTGACATCACCATACAGTATTGATCACCAACTTCCAAGATGGCGTCTCTGTTGATTGTGGGTTTTACAACAGTGTCATATGCATTTATATATGTTTTAGTTATGTTATGTTCACGTTGGTGGTGCAGAGGCAGATGTTATCTGTGTAATACTTAGGTCTGTTTGCAATACATATGTGTATACTCGCACACGGTGTGTTGTATATCTGTTTCAGTTATCACCGTTTTGAATGTCATTGATGGTCAGAAAAACATTTTGTTAACAAAATTCTGTCTTTATTGCCCAATAAGTTAAACATAACAGGCAAAAACATTACATTAAATATAGTGTATTACAGAACCATTATCAACTATTAGAACATAACTTACATGTCACACACATAAAAAGGCTTTAAATGTATAAAACAAAAAAAAACAAGACCACAAACAAACAAATGAACTACAGCTGTTCTGATATTCCAGACCAGTCTGATGCCTGTTGGCCAGTAACCCCCTCATATTTCATCAGTGTCCCGTATCATAACCAACAACAATATACAAGTGCATGAACAGGAATTAATTACAAATGATTACAATAATACAGTACCAATGCAATAATGAATGGGGACAACATGAACACATGATTTAAGAAACTTCTGCTCGTTTTCAGCCCCAAGGTGGACCAGCTGCTGTGTCCTCCTGGTCCCTGTGTGATACAGGACTGTATATATAGTATAAAGTGGACCAGCTGCTGGGTCCTCCTGGTCCCCGTGTGATACAGGACGGTATATATAGTATAAAGTGGACCAGCTGCTGGGTCCTCCTGGTCCCTGTGTGGTACAGGCCGGTATATATAGTATAAAGTGGACCAGCTGCTGGGTCCTCCTGGGTCCTGTGTGATACAGGACGGTATATGTAAAGCACGTAGCGATGTATCATAGGCCGTTAATATTAATATATACAGTCTAAGCAATGATTAAAGTCCATTCAAGGCACAGAAAGACTGTTGTGCAATCAGTTAGCATTAGCACAAGCTAGCGATTTAAAAAAAGTTTCAATTAAGAACGTTGTTGCAGTACATATCTACAGGACTGCATAGACCACAAAACAAGACTGTCGTAACTTTTAAATCAATTATTTAAGCCGAAAATACTTACATTTATGTGTCTCTCATGTCGATGGGGCAGCCATTTTTGCTTGCTGTACAATAGTCCTTGTTTCCAAGTAAGCTCGGGTCCTCACTTGGTTTTGAGGGGTATACAGCCCTCGGTCTTACCCCTACCCCTCCGTATTGGGACAGCACTAGGTCCCGCATGAAAGCGCAAAAACAAGGGTAAGGGGTAAGGGTAGGGGTAAGATAGAGAAATGGGATTCAGCCATAGTCTTAGATTTTGGATATTGTAATATTGAAATATAAGTGTTGTCTTTTCCTGGATTTAAAGGCTGCATTACAGTAAAGTGATTTCATTTCCTGATCTTACCAGACTGTTGTAGCTGTTCTGTTACTGGCCTTTACCCACATAGTCATTATATCCACATTACTGATGATCATTTATCAAAAATCTCATTGTGTAAATATTTTGTGAAAGCACCATTAGTCAACACTACAATATTGTTGCGGTATCAATAGAGCTATTTGGGGAAAAATATTGTGATATTTGATTTTCTCCATATCGCTCAGCCCTACTCTCATGTATCAATATTAATCACCTTTGCAGATATAGTTGCTTTCACTAGGTTGTCCTTTCATACACTGCATAGGTTGAGGTGTCACTTTTTGCTTGCTCTTATTTTTCAGATGGACGTTCTGACCTCCTGTCCCCCAAAAAGAGACTGGAGCCCCTCAGTGAAGATGGGAGTTCAGATGTAGATGGTGAGTTAAATGGTGTTTATTATAAAATTCACAAAACTCCTGCCTTTTTACGAAGGATCCTGCAAGCGTTTTCTCAAACTTATTAGAGTACTACTTAAATCTGGAGTGCATGAATTACATGTCACCATTTCATCCTTTTGTTTCTTTACAGTTTGTTAGACTTTTAAGATGAATATCACAGTAAATATTTAGTGTCCTTCCTTATGGCAAGTAAATTATTGTCCCATGGAACAACTATTTTGTAATATTCTAGTACACACTGCTGCTTACAGTTCTGACCTTAGACATATACTTTAAGTACTAGCAGCCAGTTGTCAGATTATGGTAGTTATGTTTTACTGTCAGCATTTAATTACACATGAACCCTGAATATTCATTTGAACAGAGATTTCACTAACTAATGGGTGCCAATGTTTGTCTGCTACAGTTGTAGATCTGAGTCCAGGAACAAGCTTGGTGAAGAGGCCCTCAGAGAAGAAGAAAAGTGGAAGCAATGGGTACGTTTTTAAAACTGGTCCAAAAAAGGCATATACAGTCCAGACCACAAGTATTTGGACTGTTGGACTTTTTGTGTTCTTTGACACAAATAAAGTGCTAAGTCTCAACTTTTATTTAAATAGGTTTGCATAAATATAAAGAACTGTGTGTGAGCCATAGCCCTTTAACACCCACTGTCCAAAGGTTTGAGGTCCAAAAGGAATGGGACCAATAAACATAAAGTCTAACAAATTCATCGTATTTAATATTTGCAGCCAATGACTGAAAGCCTAAAGTCTTCCACCCATGGACAACAGCAGACTCCAGGTCATGTTCATGAAGTCTTATCCATGCTTTCATCCAGGAGAGCATTCTGAACTTGCTGTAGAGTCATAAAGAGGTTTTTCATAATCATACAAATGATTTTCCAGTCATTAACTAGATGTGTGCTCCCCGGTGTACCAGCTTGTAAGCCTAATCTAAATAAACCTGAAATAAGCATTTTAATGTACTATCCATTTTTATATTTAAAATTGAATGTACTGAAGAACAAAATTATATTCTTGTCCAAATGTTTACTTAGAATTAATGTCAAAGCCACAAATGCTTTACTGAATGTACACTGAGATGTATGTATTTAAGGTCCCACTCACTCCATTGTCTTTTCTGTCATTTGTAGTGCCGCCCACAGTAAAGGTGAAGAGACCGTGGAGTGAAGCAGAGAGGAGTGCGGTAAACAAACACATGGCAAAGATTATAGCAGAGCGCCGCCTTCCAGGTAAAGAACACTGCATATGATGCATAAAAGAGGAGGAAACCTTGGGTCAAAGATCCTGGAAGGATGGAAAGAACTTTGTGTACAACACAAATGTTCAGCAGCATCATTTTTGAAGAGCTGTACTGTGCAATATAATGTTGTGTTCTAGTTCTCTGGTGCAGTTCTTTTGATGCTTTGTGCGGTACTGTTCAAGTGGCATTTCAAACCATTGCAATAAGGCACATTTGCAACTAACATTTGTTTTAAAAATCTATTAATTGCACAAATATTTTCTTAATATTTTGTTTTGTAAAATGTCAGAAAATTTTAAACTATGAAGGTAAATATGGTGCAAAATGTGAGAGCATGCAGATGCAATGTAAGCATTTATAGAATATTATTTGAGAACTTGTAGGAAATAAATCTGCACTCGTATTTTATTTTATTTTTCACTTCAGTCACTTTTCCAGTACAACCACAACTCAGTGATTCCAACCTCTGGAATCTGTCGCTGCAGCGTGCTCTCTCCATCACACAGCGGTGAGTCTGCAACACTTCTTGATACATTTGGTGCAAAACTAATTTGTACCTGTGGACTTAGTCTGTGGAGCTCTGAGTCAACAGGACGGGGGGGGACAGCAGGGTTTCTATTGCCAGATGAGGGACAACTCTGTCCGGCTTATTTATGTAGCATGAAAGCTAGCGTTAGCTAACTAGCAGCCAGCCTCCTTCTAAATACTATAAATACCTTTTAATTATCTCAACACTTTTAACAGTCCAACTGAAACACTGGCGGAAGAAAGTTCCGCTGCCGACCTCAACCTGATCAGTCAGGTATACCCCATCAGTGGGTATAGTGCGTGCCTTTTAAACTGGAGATCAGGGCGGTCTGTCCGGCTGCAGGACCTGGAGCTCACCGCCGGAGTTTCAGTTGGACTGTTAAAGTGTTGAGATAATTAAAAGGTATTTACAGTATTTAGAAGCGGGCTGGCTGCTAGTTAGCTAACTAGCTTTGCTACATAAATAAGCCGGACAGAGTTGTCCTCATCTGGCGATAGACACCCTGCTGCCCCCACCCCGTCCTGTTGGCCCAGAGCTCCATGACTAAGACCACAGGTACAAATTAGTTTTGCACCAAATGTATCAAGAAGTGTTGCAAAAGTCGAGAGCGCAGACTCGCCGCTGTATGATGGAGAGAACACACTGCATGTAATAATATAATATAATAATATATAATATAACATATAAGATGTGAAGCTGCAGCGACAGATTCCAGAGGTTGTGATCACTAAGTTGTGGTTGTGATGGAAAACTAAAAAAAAAAATATTAGTACAGATTTTTTCTTCTACAAGCTTTTATATCATATTCCACAAATGCTGACATCACATCTGCATGCTCTCACATTTTACACAATTTTTACCTTCATATTAAACACCTAAAACAAAGTTCAAGGTTGTCTTCAGGTTTATTGAAAGCTGTTGTGACAAGTTTATTATCACAAAGGAGAAAGAAAGCAGCAAATTCTCAATATTGAGGTTTAAACAAAACTGAAATAAATGTTCTGTTCACACATATTGTTTTTTTCTTGCTTTACTTTAGTTCAGAAATACATCTGTGGTTTTGTGCAGTAGTCTGATCAATGGTCACATCATTAATTTGTATATATTTTGCTTCTATATATGAACCTCAAACTGCAACTCTTCAAAGACTCATTTATTATATATATTATTCCATTATGTATCTGTTATAAAACATAAAATGGTAGCAAAGAATAACTAACTAATAATAAGAAAGAAGATAGTTTAAATAGTCTAGCCAGAACCGAACCCAATAGCGCCCCCTAGAAATGGTCCTCACTTCAGTGATAGAATGACGGTTCTTATACTTTGTTTTAAAAATAATCTGAGGTGGAAAACTGAGTCAGGGAGACATCTAGTGTTTAAATATAGCATTAGTTTGTCTGTAAGTATAGCAGAAAGGGTGGTCCTCACTTCAGTGGCTATTGTACCCGGTCCTCACCTTTAAGCTCATACAGGAATGTGTGTGTGTGTGTGTGTGTGTGTGTGTCATGATACAATATTATATCAATTCTTTGGACAACGATACAATATTAACTAATTTCACAATGCAATTTCAATGCAATTTCAATGCAATTCAATTCAGGGGCCTGCTGCCGATACGAGTCGATACATTTACCCATTTACCACACTCACTTCCATTTATATATATATTTCCAAAAAGCAACTAAAAAAATGATTTCACAATTCCATTACTAAGATCTTACAATCATATTAAATTAAAAAAAAATACTCTTTATTAAAAAGAATAAATATGAGCACCCAGATAGGTCAGTTGGTAGAGCGGCGCCCATGTATAGAGGTAGCTGACCAGGGTTCGACTCCAACCTCAGCCCTTTGCTGCAGATCATTCCCCTCTCTCCCCCCCCCATGTCTTGACTTTAGCTGTCCTTTTTGCCACTTTCTGGGTGCTCATATTTATTCTTTTTAATAAAGAGTATTTTTTTTTAATTTAATATGACTGTAAGATCTTAGTAATGGAATTCTGAAATAATTTTTTTAGTTGCTTTTTGGAAAAATATATATAAATGGAAGTGAGTGTGGTAAATGGGCTTATGTATCGACTCGTATCAGCAGCAGGCCCCTGAATTGAATGGCATTACAATTGCATTGTGAAATCAGTCAATATTGTATCGTTGTCCAAAGAATTTATATAATATTGTATCATGATTAAAAAGTGTGATTTACACCACTAATGAAGATGAGACAAATATGAGACTTTATTGCTGTCATTAAATGCTAACAGTGACGACATCAACATGCAATATCGTTGACGAAAAAAAGATCAGAATGCAGTTAAAAAAAAAAGTAAACTCTTTCTTTTGTCACCTTCTATCTTTTCTCCACCTGTCTCTCGCTCTGTCTGTCTCCCTCAAACTCACACCGACTCACGATGTCACGTCTGGGTCTCTCATTGCCAGACCATTCTCCACAGCACTGTCAGTGCTGGGGTAGCCTATTGTCCTTGGTGGCGTTCGGGTGGTTAATTAAAGTGGTTAAAGTCGGCCGGAATGATCTGGAAATGCCCTACGGCATCTTTGATTATTAGGTTTTAAAGGGGAACTATCATATAGCATTTTCAGCTTCATACTTGTATTTTGTGTTGGTACTAGGACATGTTTATATAAATATAATAATATTGGAAGCCAAGATGACATATTTTACTGTTGTTAGCATGTTGCTACATGTGACCATGTTAGCACTGCAGTAGCTTAAAAAAAAACACTCAAATTCTGCATACCTGGAGCAGATGACAAATCATAGAGGGCCGGAGAAGTGTTGCATAACACTCAGCCCAGAGTAGAAAAAACTGTTGAAACCAGAGCGTTTAGAAAACTTGGAAATATAAATGGTTTAGCTCACAGGGATTTGTCTAAAATATGTTAACCTCACTGTTTGAGAAAATACAGAAAAGCATAATAGGTCCACTTTTAAAATAACATTTTCGTCTAAAGACAAAATCTAAAATATTTGGCAAAATGAACACTGCCCTTTAAGACGGGGAACTGAAGACGTTATATCACTTTCTTTAAAGCCACCAGACTCCATCAACAAAAGCAGTAATTTTACCTTGCAGAACATGATGTTGGACTACCGCTGCTTCAATCACTTTTTTTTTTTCCATCTCCTAAATAATAAAAGCAGAGACATTCTCATGTAATGAGTATTTCTTGAAGTGCCTGGAATGGTTTTGTGTTTTTAAGGAGGGCATTGTGTGTTCTCCTTTCCTCGGAGCTTATGTCTTTATTGTAATTAAACATTAGGTACCATATGCTGTACACCTCTTCCGTGCTTCATTAGGAATCCAATTCATTGCATGTTTTAGGTGAAAAAGCACTCTCGAGATTAATTTTGTAAAGTGTTGTAAAACCTTAATCATTTATTTATTTATTTTCAAGGCCCAAGGCTCAGAATATTCATCAGTGTTTTGATGTATAGGTGTATTAATTTTCTTCATTTTAATTGTTGGGAGGCCAGACGTTTATGGATATTTTGTGTGCAATTAGCACTCCATGCGATGTTGATGAAATGTTTCACAAAATGTACAGGGGATGGATCATGTTCTAATTATCTTCTCAATTTATCCTAACAATGCTGAGAAAAATGTGTTTTGGCCTTGTTCAGTTTTTTTTTATTCTGGAAACTTCGTCCACAAAGGTGAAATAAGATTCCTCGGTTTGTCCTACCTGCTGTCTGTAAACACTGGGGGTCTGTACAAGTGGATGACCATCAAATTCACTGTCAACATCAAGCGCTCCCTTGATCTCTGCTCCTATAGGTGTGCAGAAGCTGCAGCTCCTTATCTAAAAAGTGATGATCTCTGGTAGGAGCCATCGTCCCTGGAGAATCATATAACAAGGCCAGCATTTGGTACTGGAACTGAGCTTTTCCCCAGTGGGAAGGAGAGAAAGACCAGACCTCTGGCTGTCAGGATAATTGGCAAAGGCACGCGGATCATACAGCGGGAATGACAGAGTGACATTCATTACCTTTAATAGTATTTCCTCCGCCACTCTGTCACCTGTTCACTTTCTCCTTTTCTCTCTCTGTCTCACACACATACGCTCACACCTCTTTTTCATTTTGTTTGTGTCTTTGCCCTCATCAGGCCCCCCAGCTGTCACCCGTGGGGTCACTATCCAATGTCTCCCTGGCGTTTTTATCCTTGGCACCTGAGAGATAAAGTCACTCCTGATGACTGATGACCATAGGTCCATGCAGAGATGAGCTGCAATTTGTAATAATACAGATATGCTGGATGCCTTTTTACACGGACCTCAAGGCTGTGTCTGCACAGCCGTGTCAGGTCACAGGCTGGATCAGCAGTAGCATTATGAAGTACATCATAAAAGTCCTTGTAGATAAAGCAAATGTTCTTTCAAGATGTATTTGCGCTATAGACCTTGCCTAGCCAAGTCCTTAAGATAAATAAATGGGGATTTTCATCAAACCTTAGCCTGGACACAGAAGAAGACTACCTGACTGAGATTTGAGGTCCTTTTTTGAAGAATTGTTTATGATTCTGCAGTGACTGGAGCATATAATGGCCAGCTGTGGGCATCACTCACTGAGCTTCTCAGGGACCTCATTGGCACACTAAAAGATCTCATTATGACACTTTACAGATGTCACCTCTGCCACTTGTGGGATTTGCCTGTTGGCCTCCCACGATACTTTGGTCCTGACAATCTGGCCGTAGCCAGGCTCCGGTTGGGGACATTTAAGTTGCTGGGCTGGGGAGAGAGGAGGTGGACAGCCAACTGTGTGAACAGCCAGCAAGCTGCTGCTCACATTTTATTTTCTAACAGAATTATTCTGCATCTCTCTTTTAACTTTCCGCTCCCTCAGGTTGTTTTAGAAGTACTGGACTTAAGATGTGAAATTCTGTCATAAGCAGACTTCAAAATAACCCGTAGCTTTGACTTTTTTTTTTTTTTTTTAAATGATGCAGTCACAATTATATCTTTGTCTTGTTTCGTGCTCTGGTTTATTGGCATTTCTTTAAATCAATCCCAATCGTCTTAGGCGGCTCTAAGCGCGGCACGGAGCCATGGTGCCACTGGAATATAGCCTCAGGAAAGAACTTGTTTTGGTGGAACATGTGTATGTTCAAAAGTTGTTTTAGTCGTGCAAGAGAAAACTCCGATTGGACAGATAGTCTAACTAGCTGTCTGGATTTATCCTGCAGAGATCTGAGGAGAGGTTAACCATAGTCCTCATGAATCCACCGGAGTTTAGAATTCCAACACAAAGGAAGTGTTAGGTCACGGAAATCCATAAAAAAAAAGACATATTGTGGAATTTATGGCGGCAACGGGGCAATCCTGGAACGTCTAGGATATAGACTAAATTCAAAGCAACATTTACTGTATGTTATGTATGGCCTGTTGTAAATGAATTAACAAAGGCTTTTCAATCATTTACGTAGAAACATCTTTACACCAGTTTCTTATTAGTTGTATTAAAAACATCACACTGTTATATGTGCATGGGTCTAAGGGGATTGAGCTATCAGGCTTAATCGCGTAAATCTGTCTGTACATGGTCCAAAGATGCTTTGTACCCAGAAGTTAGTCAAGTATGAATGCAACTGACCATAAAAAAACAAACATTTAACACCACCACCACTTCAAGTGGAAGAAAATCACATGCAAAATCATGTGCACTTTCATTTACCTAACCTTAACATGTAAAGTCAATGCACATTGCCTGTAACTTCAATTAATTCTTGTCATATTTATACTCACCCAGGTTTTTGGGTCTGTGATGCTAAAATGGGAACTAATTGCTGGATGATAAAGATTAAAAGCTATGTCCTTTGTTGTTAGCATGAACATGTTGTAACCTAAACCGTCTGATTGGTGATTGGCTTGCAGCATATAGGGGGGTTTTCAAGGTAGAAATGGTTCATTTTCTTTTGAATAGCTGGTATTATTTTTGAAGCTATTCCCCACGGTTTTCTGGCAACTGTATGCGGAGTGTTTTGCAATTCATAACTTGTTGACTTGTAAGGGAAAGTGCAACTCTTTGCATGTTGGATTTTTTCATGCCACTCTGTACTCTGAACTGTAATCACTGCAATGTGACAAACGCTTACTACCTACTATTCCTGTTCTGTGTGATTGTTTTTTTTTTCTTTCCCGTGGGCTGTTCAGCAGCTTCTACCTTGGTTTCAGAGAAATACTGGATAGCTCCTCCACAATGTAAGCATTGTTAAGTGTTTTGTCGGCAGCCTCAAGCTGTTAATTGGATTTGATTGCACGAAAGAAATGTGCTACTTTTGATCACCACTGCAGCAGTAGTGTGAATCAATAAGAACTGCTATATGAAACCGCGATCTGTTCATTACTCATAGACTGTAGAATGTGTCTATTGGCCATAATTCAGTATTCAGTTTGAAATGAGTGTAGTCTTTGAAAACATAATGAAAACATTTTGAAGCCAGAAATGGTAAGCATTAAATTCTTCCCCACCATGACTTGGTCACATACTTCACCACCAAAAGATCAATGCCCTTATTACATTGTTCAACTAATTATGCCATCAAGCTGAAACTAATTAAAAGTTCATGTCATAACCTTGCAATCTCCAGATTCATTTATAGGAGATGGGACATACTGCCTCATTCAAATTCAATTTTATTTGACATTTTCTAAGCAATCAAAACTGTTACTCATATTCTTGACAAACCATATCGACACATATAGAAAGCATCGGGAAGTTTCTTGTTGGTGAAATTAAAAATTGTGCATACATTTGCATAAATGTTTCCTTAAAATCCTTTTGTTTTGTATTTTCCTCCAGTGAATGATGGCCTATATTCCTCCGCTGATTGCAATCTGAATCAACTGCTACAGTGAAATGTTAATGGATAATTCACTTCTTAATTCACTTAAGTCTTGATCTGTAAGTTCTCGATGTGGTCGAACACTAATAAGCATTTTAGCTGACAATGTTATTGACAGTATTAGTCGAATGCCAATATGCTTTGAATAGCAATATAGCCTTTAACCACATTTTAAATCATGGATCTGTTGAATGGCAGCCTCTTTGTTCGGGTGTCAAGCAGGAGAAGCCTCATAATTTATTTCAGATTGACAAACTGTAGCACACTTTTGCTCAGTATTAAACCGTTACCCATCATTCACAAGCTTTCAAACACTTCTCTCAAAAGACTCATAAATGTATTTTTCTTGCTTGTATATTGATTTGAATCCAACATAATTGATCATTGGGGAGACACTTAAGGTTCAACTGTCTTTCTTTTTAAAGGCAATTCCATTCCATCTCCTTGCTTTTTATCCTTCACGAAAAAGACTCACCCGCCAGGGATTTTCCATGATAGGAAAAACTCGAGATGGAAAAAATAAAAACATCACTGAAGTAATCGGCTACAAAAAACTGATGAAAGAATTTGTATATAGTTCATATTAGTGGTTAGTTATATTTACGTAAACTATGAAATGAATTTGCTGCTGTACAATGATCTCTGTTGTTCTGCGATACACATAGTAAAGATCTAAAGCTCTGCAGTTTTATGTGAAGGAAATAAGTAACATTTCTCCCTTGCAGATCAAAAATAGCACAAAGTTTTTTGTGAACTTGTGAAACATTTCACATAACTAGATTCCTTAGAGCTTTAATCTCTACATGCATATAGAGAAACATAATTGAAACAGGGCCAATAAATCACAAATAAACAGCCATAACTGACTGTACAGTCATACATTACCACATGTTGCAGTAGACTCTGATGAAAGACCAGGGTTTATTCTACTGTTACTCTACCGTTCATCTGAAACTGTGTCCAAAATGTCCAGTGTTAATGCCATACTGTCCATTTCGAAGTTAGGTATAGTGCAGACTGTGCATTTTTAAAGTGTTTGCAAGATGTACCCATGAGTTGACATGTTAACAGATGTTATTGCAATCCTCCAGAGTTACTAAGGTCATGCAACATTTGCTAGTTGCTTGCTTGTTAGTTTTGCATGAAAGATTCTCCACCTCTGTCAAGCAGGCGGAAAATAGTGCAGATGGTATTTCCACAAGCATTGGAAAGTTACAGAAATCTCAATGACATCCTCTAATAGTTGCACATCACACATATCGAGCTGCAATGTATCAGCTTTAATTATTATTATTATTATTATTATTATTATTATTATATATAATTATTATTATTATATATAATTATTATTATACACAATATCTGATTATTTGTAACAACAAACGGACAGTCGCCGTTTGTTGAGTGAGTGAGGGGGGTGGGCTTTCATAGCCTTGCTGTCTTGATTAAAGCATGAAGCCAGGTAAAGCACAGTGTATATATTTTTATAGATAGATAGATAGATAGATAGATAGATAGATAGATAGATAGATAGATAGATAGATAGATATGTCTGTATGAAAAGCCCTTAATGGACAAAGTATTGACCCTGTCAATAGAAAAATCCAGAGCACGGAGCTTCCCAGAGGAGAATATTAGGCCAGTGACACAGCCTCCGACGAGAATTATGATGAAGGAAAACTGACAGACTTGAAGTGTTTTTGTTCTGGAGACTTGTAATTACAGCCCCAAGAGCCAGGGAATAATTATGTGAGCTCTGTCACTGAGTGATAGAGGAGTACTGTATGTGGATGAAATGAAAATCAGAAATATCATCCACCTCTCCAAGAGAAGGGACAGAATAAAAGTGGAGCTTCAGTGTCTTTCTTTATCTTGTGTTAGAAATGAAAAGAAACAAAGAACGAGGCATTTCTTCCTTCCTTCCATGTCTGAGCTGCTCTAATCTTTTCCTGTTCATTTGTCTGCTTCTCCCACTTTTTTTTCTACTCTGACTTCTGCTTTCATTCTCTCCGTCCAATGGTCTGTCTGCCTTCCTCTCTGACAGCGTTCAGGCTACTCAGGGCAATTACATTTTAAAATGACAAAATGGAGATCATTGCCATGTCACAAGATCAAGTGAATGAAATGGCCCATGAAAAAGCCGTGTGTGTGTGTGTGTGTGTGTGTGTGTGTGTGTGTGTGTGTGTGTGTGTGTGTGTGTGTGTGTGTGTGTGTGTGTGTGTGTGTGTGTGTGTGTGTGTGTGTGTGTGTGTGTGTGTGTGTGTGTGTGTGTGTATGTATGTGTGTGTGTTGTGCATTTGTTCTGGTGTACTTCTAACAGTGCCCACCACAGTGCATCCCATATCAGCGTTTCTCAGTGAATCACCCTCAGATGCAACCCTGGGTAATGTAGTGTAACAGAAGGAAGGGTTGCACTGGTCTGCTCATTTTACCAATCACCATTACTCCCAACATTCACCCGCACTCGTGATAGCAGCTGAATTCCACTTGTGATGATGTCAGCATTTTTTAAGCCAGTTAAATATATCTAAATCCCGCATGCACTGCTCCTTGATAGTTATGATCCCTAAGAGGGATTCAATTCTGCATCCTACCACACTTTGACTCTCCCCACAGGCTTTTGTGGAGGAAAGAGAAGTCGGAGCCAGCCATAAAACCGACACACTTCGGTGGCTTCAACCGTATTCTGTGGGCTGTGGATTTAGGTTGCTCTCTCTCTCTCTCTCTCTCTCTCTCTCTCTCTCTCTCTCTCTCTCTCTCTCTCTCTCTGTTCTGAAACAGATGGTCTTATAAACTTTAACATGTGTTGTGGAAAGACTCTAGAACAGCATCAAATCCAATTTTGTTATTATTTAAAATTCATTTTAACGCAAAGCTTAATGTTCCTTGTATATTGCTTCTTTTTTTTTTTTTTTAAACTGTTTTCCGCTCACTTGACTCTAAATGTTGCATTAAAACCTAAAGCTATTGTGCTCACATTTCGGCTTGCAAACCCAAAGCCCCAGTTTGATCATACAGAGCTGTAGCATTTGCTCAAGTAGCTTTCTCAAAGCAGGATAGCCAACATTGTCGGTGCTACACATCCTTTGCCTCAGCTTTAATTACGTTATAGCCAGACAAGCCATACAGGCAGCCAACCCCTTGAGTCTCCATGCTGATCAATAAATGGACAGACTCCAAAACCATTGCTGCGTGTAAAGCATACGACCAGAACTTGGTGTTGAAGAGAGAAGAAATAGTAGAAAAGTGTCTTGATGGCTTTTTACTATACATCTCTCCTCTTTTCATTAGTTTGTTTCTTTCCCTTTTTAAACAAATTGAATTCTGTGTGATGGCTTTGTTACCTTGCAATTGCAGCAAATTAACATGAAAAATACCTTTTTTTCTTTTTCCCTTGAGTATTGGTGTTCTCTGCAGCACAGATCATTTTGTAAATGTATATGCTTTTGGTCTACATGCAAAGCCGAGACTGACGACATGAATATAGCCGTTCTCGTCCTTAAAAGTGCAGCATTTCCAAAAATGCATGTCTGATATTCTGATATAAACAGAGCCACTCTGGGGATAATGTTAAAAGGAACATGGTGACAGAGTGCGCTATTACTGTACCATGTGCTCCAACGGAAGGAGAGAGACTGGTGGGCTATGAAGTGAGGGGGACGGCGGACAGAGGAAGTGTTCGGATGGGTGGAGTGGAAGATTTGTGACGATGGAAAGCAATATGGAAGAAGATGATCGGGAAAGATGGATAGGAACAGATGAGAGACAGAAAAAAGGGGATGATTTAGAGATAGCAGGAAAGGGTGAGAGAGAAATAGAGTTGAAAGGCAGTGAAAGCGGGAAAGAGAGCTAAGGAGGGAGTGACAGGAATAGTATAAAGAAGGTGTCATCGTCAAGGGTGTCTCAATGAGATGCCATAAAACAGTCTTATTCTGCCTACTGTCACAGCAGAGTCAGGGGCCCACAAACAGAGTTGTGAGATACACACCAACACCGAAGACACACACTGATACATTTACATATCTCTTTGTGTTTATTTGCCAACATTTCTGCCCTGGGTTTGCAGTGTATTGCAGTGACACTGGTTTCCCTGCGTATTATTTTGTAACAACAGCAGTGAGCTGAAAAGAAATAGCCGCTGAACAAGTTTATGTCTAGAACAGTTTTCAATGTTTTTTGTCATGGCTTTTTTTCTCAGGCAATGGTAACGGGCTGTATACAAATGACCAGAGGGGAAGCTTGGGTGAGGTTTATGAATTAAATTCTTTTTTTTGAGAATTTTTTTGGGGGAGGGAAATGGGAGAGAGAGAGAGGGGAGAAAAACATGCAATAAAGGGCCGCAGTTTGAAGTCGAACCCAGGCCCATTAATTGAGGAGTAAACCTCTATACATGGGCGCCCACTCTACCAACTGTGCACTCCGGGCGGCCAATGAATTTTATTCTTTTTGCGGAAGGGAGGGTTGTGTGACCTAATCCAAGTACCGATCCAATACCAGTGTTAAAATAATAAGCTGTACGCCTCACTGTGTGGAAGTGACTGGGATCATTCGTTTATGTGTCAGGCAACATCAGGCTTAATATAAACATTGCTTTAACAAGTATATACTCTACATACATTGAATTGTTATTTATTATTAAAATAATAACTTGTGTGCCAGCAGCTTGGTAAGAAATCTTGAAAATGAAGAGGAATTACAATTCAAGGGTAAATCTTTAAAAGCAGCAACACATTGGTCAAAACTTAAACAGGAATTCCAGTATATAATGTATATACATTAGAATATGATAAACATCAGAATTAGACAGGAATTTATTGCCACGTAAGTTACACTTTGAAGGAATTTCCCTTGATAGTTGGTGTATACATAAGCATGTTTAACATTAATATGAAATAAACAAACAATAAATACAGAAACAAATGTAACTGTTTAACATTAAGAAAGAAAAAACAAGCTCTGGATACATAGAATTGAATTGAATAGATCGGCCATCTTTGTCAGCGTTACCATATCCAGCTATTTGAATCGGTGTCATCCCAATATATGAATTGAATCAGTACATCCCTAGTTCAAAATACTTGTTTTTCCTCTTTTAGGTATTAATGTTGAAATGAATTGTCACATTTACGTATAAGTCAAGAGTAGGATGCAAAGAAAATATTAAATTTTATTATATTTTTATATTATTATATATTATATATATATATATATATGTGTTCAACCTCCCCACCCAATAATACTTTTTTTGCACTGTCCTTAACTATTTCTCATTTTGAGATCATAAAAAAATGTATCTGCATAGAGTGTCAACATGTTTCCATCAACTTGTATTGCATGAATATTCTGAAGAAAGCCTAAAAAGTATTATGTAATATAAAAAAGTGCTTCTAATTCTCCTGTGATTTCAGGAACAATGGTTTTTATTTGCTATTTCCTACATAATTTACACCATTTATCATTTGTTTCCTCTGACCAAACCAACCATATAATATGCAGATGATGCTGAACCTTCACAGCTGGAATCTACTCTACTAAAACGAGATTTTTGCTCTACTCAAACGTCTGGATAACCTACAGTACAGGGCACAAAGGGAATAGTTTCAATGAATTCCAGAGGTTTTCCATATAAGAATGTCATTTCCTCCTATGGAGTCCATTCATTCACAATCAGAGATTAATTCTTTTTTACTAGCTGCGAGCGGAGCAACAACCGCTAAGTGAGTAGTTCAAAACCTATAGTAAACTCTGTGAACACAAACAATGTGCTCAATGCTAAAGTCCCTGGTGATACTTGGAGCAAAGTTTCATGTGTCGAGCCTTCTTATTGTTTTTAAAATAGTGATTATGATGCGACCCTAGCACTCCCATTCTAAAGGCCCTTTGACAGAAAAACGAGAATACGGTCAATCTTGCACTTCCGTCCTAATTATGCTTTGAAAACCTAGGTTGCATTTTGGCGAGAGTTACGCTTTAAGGAAGCAAGCTGGGAGGTCGCCGGTTCAATCCCCAGACCGACAGGGTAAAATCTGGGTGGGGAAAGTGAAAGAGCAGCGCTCATCCCTCCCTCATTTCCACCACTGAGATGCCCTTGAGCAAGGCCCTTAACCCCAACCGCTCCATTAGAGTTGCTCAGTGGCCAGCAGATCAGACTGGTTGTACTGGGCAGCTTCTAGGTATGAATGTGTACATGTGTGAATGTCACAGGTTGTCGTGGCAAATGAGATAATGTTCTCATTCGACTTACATGGATAAATAAAGGTAAAAAAAAACTAAGTTATCAAGCTCTGGTGTGAACTAAACAATCAGACTGAGACCATCTGGAATGAGGACAACCAGAGCATTTTGTGAAAGTAGATATGTGTTTTTGCATTAATTCAAAAGCTAAACTACTTTTAAGTCTACTCGTCATGATCTAAATGGCATCCTGTATAAGCGGTGAATACATTTTTGCAAGATCATTTAGTAACCAGTGAGTGAATGCTGGGAAGTGAAAAGGAGTTGAAACAGAGGTGTGTTGAGCTTGTGACCTCCATATTATGGCAGTGTCCCCCCATTATATTATAGTACCAGACTCCTCTTTACCATAATATGATATATAATATTTATTTTTGTGCTTATTTTGACCCCAGAGAAGATGATATACCATATAAAGTCCGGCTGCAGTCAGGATTCTTACTCTTTATCATTAGTTATTTCTTTGTGAGCTCTCTGTGACACCAGAGAAGATAAATAAAACACAGTGTGTGCAGTAAAATGTTGTCAGACACTAAAAGATGTTTTCCACTCATGGGTCCATGTAGCGATGATGATGATGCAGAATGACAGGCGCCAAAACTGTCCAATCAATGAGCCACCTGTACGTCCAGTTAGCTTTCCCTTTACTCCTGCTGGTTTGTGTTCAAAAAGTCAGTGTGAACACAACACAGATCCAAACTAAAAATCAAATTTAAATTTCCCTTGCTCGTGAACAAACGAACCAACCTATAAGTATGAAACCGACCTAAAACACTTGTCCCCTGCACGTTGGGGAGTGTATCAAACTGTGGTACATTGGAGCCAGACAAATGGACTGTAGTTAAGGATCTGTGTGAGCTGAACAAGGCTAGCTACCAAGAAGTAAAAGCTGGATTTGCTAGATATTTCTACAATTCATATGTCTCCGGGCAACATACCACACAAACAAACACCTGGCTACAGATGGGGATTGTGTATTAGTGCCTTGCACTGCATGCAACAGAGGAGGACATCAGCTGTGCATCAGTACAGGGAAGCCCTCCGTGGCCAGGTTGAACTAATGAAGATATTGCAGAGCAGTACAAGCAGGCGCACCAGCAGAGCTAGAGAAAGGTCAATGAGGCAGCTAAAGTGACACTCAGCTCAGCGCTCCTAATTGCTGTGTTTGAGGAGAGTGTGACAGGTTCTCGCTTGGTTTGTTTTGTAAAGGGGCCCCATTAGTGTGTGTGTGTGTGTGTGTGTGTGTGTGTGTGTGTGTGTGTGTGTGTGTGTGTGTGTGTGTGTGTGTGTGTGTGTGTGTGTGTGTGTGTGTGTGTGTGTGTGTGTGTGTGTGTGTGTGTGTGTGTGTGTGTGTGTGTGTGTGTTGTTACCAGATGTTGTTTTTTGTTAATGAGGACTGCAGAAAGTTGGAAGTGGTGTGTATCTCTGACTTTAACTCTGGAGAGATTATGCCTCAATACGGTTGAACACATACACAACCTCTCATAAACAATATCTCAGAGCTTGAATAAAAGTGGAGATTCTTTTTGGTTATAATTAGTAAGAATTAGGACAAAATGGCTCATGGCAGTCGACAAGTTGGGGCTCCCAGGAAAGTACAAAACCTGGCATCCACGGAATACTGCCACACTTCTTTCCCGTGACAATGGTAGAAGCGCTGGAGAGAACCATGAGTCAGTTCCTCAGGAGGTGGTTAGGGCACCCACGGTCCCTAAGTAACATTGCCAACTATGGTCATTCCACCAAGCTGCAGGTTCCCATCAGCTGCTTGTCCGAGAGTTTTAAGGTCACACGTGCCCTGGAGGTCTTAATGTACAGAGATTCCTCTGATGCCAAAGTCTCCTCAGCTGGAATCTGCGTTAAGACGCGAAGGAAGTGGCAGGCACAGGAAACGGTGGACAGAGCGGAGGCACGGCTGATACATGGCGTCTTGGTTGGCAATGTGGCCGTGGGACGTGCAGGCCTGGGCAGTTTCCCCAAGCCACGCTATGACAAAGCAAGAGGGAGGGAGAAGCATCAGTTGGTGCAGGACGAGGTGCGGGCAGAGGTGGAGGAAGATCGCTTGACCAAGATGGTCGGTATGCAACAGCAAGGCGCCTGGACTAGGTGGGAGAATGTCAAGAAGTGCAAGGTCACCTGGGCAGAACTGTGGAGCTCTTGTAATCTCTGAACCACTGCGTATCAAGATCCTCATCAGTTTTGTGTACAAGCTTCTAGGTAGACTCTCTAGTATGACAACTGTGCCAAAGGAGTGGCACACTAGAACACTGGAGCATGTCGTCAGTTTCTATCCAAAGACTTTGGGGATGGGCGGTATCGTTGGCACCCTGATCAGGTCCTCAGGGCTCTGGCAGATACAATCACCACAGCGATTCAGAGCAGTAAGAATCAGCATCCTTTCAAGCATACCATCTCTTTTGTCAGAGCTGGAGAGAAGACAGCAGCCACGCTCCCCAGGTGGGCTACTCTCCAATGCAAGAGACTGGCACTGCCAATTAGACCTGGGAAGGCAGCCCAAGTTACCAAATTGCATTACGGCCACGTCACTCCGTCCAGACGTGGTGATAACATCGGAGTCGACCAGGCAGGTAGTCACAGTGGAGCTTACTGTCCCCTGGGAAGACAGATTGGAGGAGGCAAATAAGCGCAAGAGAGCCAAGTATGCGGAGGAGTGAAGGCGCAGCAGTTGGAAAGCACGCAGTGAGCCAGTGGAGATCGGTTGCCGGGCTTTGCTGGACAGTTGTCGCTCCAAAACTCAAACTCCTTGGAGTTAGAGGACAATTGTGCAGAAGAGCCATAAAGAACATCTCTGAGGCAGCCCGAAAAGCCTCACGTTGGCTAGGGATCCGGAGTCGGGATCTGTGGAGTAGCATGCCACTTGGACACAGGCCGGGGACTAATCAACCCCGACAGGGTTCGCCCGAGCGAGGTTGTCCGTTGATTAAAGACCCAAAACACCTATTGATGACGTGTCCAAGTAGCACCAGACGGTGTATGTAAAAAAAAAAAAATGATAACACACAGTACTGTGGGTGATGTTCACAGGTTGTTGGTGAGGGATTTGCAGAAAAAAAGGTAATGGTTCTGGGAAGATGCTGTCCTTCTGTTATTGGCAATCACCACGTTTGCAGGAGATGTGACTTTTTTCTTTCTTTATTTGAAACCGTGTTATAGATACATTAAAAAAGCATAGTTTCCCTACAGGCTTTTGCAACATAAATAAAATATATACTGTGTGTGTGTGTGTGTGTGTGTGTGTGTGTGTGTGTGTGTGTGTGTGTGTGTGTAGACTGCACACAAAGGTAGGTAGGAACATTACACACTGTGTTGAAAAATCTACTCATCTATCATGAATTCGAAATACCGCCAAACTGTAAGTCTCTAAGAATGATGTTGGTAGTCTTTAAAAAAAAACAACCCTTAGCATTCTCTTTTTGCTGATTTCAAGAGCATGCCTTTAAGCAGCTGTTCAGTTCATTGCCATTAGAAAGAAACAGCTAAACAACAGCATTTTCCTCAAACATTTTGCCCCAGCTTTGACCATTATTCTGCCACTGCAACAAGAGTGCAGTGCTCGCAGGCAATCTGAGCTATAGGAGTCTCATATCTTTTCCAAGAAGCAGCTCTGCCTCTTTTGGGTGTCTTTACTTGGACATCAATGAAACAAGGATGCTTGTTAAAGTTGTGCAAGTCGCTGCCACTTGTAGGTTTAAAACAGAACACAAAGCAGAGAGAACATAAAAGTGAATGTCAGTGTAAAATGTAAATGTCAGTGATCTATGAAAACAATCAATCATTCATACCTAACTACAGTTTGCGTGGTCTGATATTCCCCCAGGCTTGTGACATGCATGTATCCATCCGTATTGCATGCCACCATGTTTAATTTTTCAAAGGCTTGAACTTCAAGAGAAATTCAAACAGTTCTACTGTATGTTTCAACTGTGGCACATTTACAGTAAGTCACGTAACTGGCAGGACTTGGTTAGTGGATTGCCGGCACCCTAAAGCCGATTTATCTGATGGATGTTTGGACCTGGTCCGTTGGGTTGACCTCTGAGGCAAACAGTAAATTAGATTTTTTTTTTTTTTTTCAGCACAGACTGTGTTGCTGTGTCACCTCTGATTGTCATTCATCCACCATCTTCAGCAAAGGAATTACATGGTACACAGATATTATGAACTTCATAATAGCGAGTTTGTCATGTCTCCTCAGACCAGGCATTGTTGCGGACGGTGTAATCCCATTATGCCAGAAAAAGAGAAGAAGAGAATGTAGACAATAGAGGACTGCGCTGTGAGTGATAGATGGCGTAGCCAGGGAAATGGTCTGGAAGAGAATGCTGCGTAAAGCAGTCAACTGGCCAGGCATCGATTCAATCTTGTGCACTCTCCTGATTTGACCATGTCACAGTGAGATTGAAAAGCCTAAGTGGATGTGGGGCAGTGTTCAGTCACCTGAGCACACTGCACTGATAAGCACACAATGAACCTGAAAGTGGGCTGCAACAGTGGACGAAAAAAAATTGGGGGTAGAACATCCAAGACAAAGGGTAAGACAGCTGTTCCAGGCCTGCTAACAAGCAGCAAAATCCACCAGAGGGGCTGGTCTATTGATTCATACTGGAGTTGGAGAAGTTGCATAGCTCATGCAATAGGATCCTTTGTTTCCAATGGATTTCGACTCAGATGTCAACAGAGATCCCTTTGGCTCAAAGACCATCGATTAGGCTGAAGAGATTTTTGTCTAATGAATATTCTAATTGCTGTCATATGAGGCAGGGGTGGTTAACTGTGTGTTTGACTAGGTTTGATAGATTCTAATAAAGCCTGAGGATTAAGCTGTGGTCTGATGTTTATGTATAGCAGAGGCAAAGTGATATTGATCCTGAGGCCAGCCATTCTGTGTTATATGTCACTCTCTCTTTTCATCTTTCCTGCCCCTGTACGGTCTGCTGTACAGGTGCACAAATGTCACGAAATAATCTTTGTGATTCATTCATCACATTCATTAAAAAAAATGTGTCCATGACTCACATTTTAATTCAAATGATAATTCTTTGACATTTAGCCCGCTCACATTGCATTGTGGGATCAGTCGATGTTCAGGATTAGCCATAATCCTGGGTATTGGGTGAATACATTCATTATTGGAGAAACGTGTTCAGACGAAGTGTGCACACTTTTGCTGACTTCCATGCAGGAACACAGAGAGACATTCTGCTTCACTCTACTCAATAAATTTGGTCACAGTTAATCTTCACCTCTCCTGTTTGTCTGCACATTATGCATTGGCGCACATGCATATGCACAGAATCACACACACACAATTGACAAGCTGCATAAATAGGAACCACACAGGTCAACACACCGTGGACCTCTCTCTCATGTTTTTAAGATGGAGTGGCAGCCACACCTTGACCTCCTGTGACTTTACTGTTATTGTGCATGCCACTGTTGCCCTCCAGGTTCCAATTAGGTAGATCATCTGGGACAATCGATTCAATATTCATTTTAGTTGTCGTGAACATCACAGGTTTCCATTTTCCTGTAGATAGCTACTGCCACATTTAATCACCATCCCTTATAGATATGCTCAGCTTCCTCACAACATGTCTCATCCAATCCATTAGCAGATGAAATAGTCACACACTGTACTGCAGAACCAAAAAAGCTGTGCCACCTGCATAGCCACAATCTTATTTAACTACTTTGTCGCTGCCTTCTTTACAAATGAATTGTATTTCTGAATTCTGAATTAGGCGTTACATTGCCATCAAGCTTACTTAGCATTATTCATTGCCTGATATCAGACAGAATTGTCAACTCATTGAACTCTGTTTGCAACTTCAGTCTGACATTTGCTCCACTAACCTTGGCGGGCCACTCGTTTTCCCTTGACCAATCGCTACAGACCAACGATATGCCTGAATCTAACGTCATTTTAAGTTGACACTGATGCATAACCATGCCAACATACAGGTTTTGGCGGGGTTTAATTAGTGGTAAAGTAAAAAAACTGGAACTGGAAAATTGGAACGGCTTGACATCGCCGTTAGTCCTGCCCATGGCACCGATTGGCTATTCATAAGTCTCCCATGGCGTTCAATGGATCGATTGCTTTTTCAACCGAGAAACTGCTGTTTTGTGTCATGATGCCAGACAAATCAGTCAACTCAGTTGAGTGAGCAGATTCAAAGGTCTCGACCCAGGCGCACATACATCTCTGCTTCTGCAGCATCCTTCTTCACTTTCATACAGCTACACACACACAGACACACAGACACACATGGAGGTTGTCCAGAGAGTGAGAGGTGGTGGTTTTGACCGAGAGGTTGAAGCTCCAGGCTGTCAGGTCTTCTAATTGAGGGGTTATTGCCTCTGATGGTGGACTCTAGCAGCCGATTTATAGCCGTCTTAACCTGTTAATTAAAGGCCAATAGGGTTTCTAATGAGGAGAGAAATGGGCGTCTGTCTCAGGCTGTGTGGCAGACGTTATCCTCCCACCAGCACCCCTCCCCCACCCTCCACTTATGGCAGCTACAGTCTTTTAGTTAGCTTTACTCAGCATTCTCTTTCTTGAACTTCACACATTGTTGCTGAGATAGCAAACCTTTACAATGCATAGGTAGCCTGCAATACCTGAGCAATGAATGTGCCTTATTTTTTCCCTTTTTTTGTTTGTTGACTACTTGTGTGGTGTGCACAACTAATCAGGTTACGTAAGGTGGAATCTAGGACACTGCAGGAGGATATGCCACAAGGTGCTAAGCATGCCCCGCGCGCTTGCTCATTTGCTTGGTTAATTGAAGTATAGCATTATTTGTGTGACAACAGCAAAGATATTATGTTGACATACTTCTGCCATGTCCATCTAAGCATGCCAAATGAGGGTATTCAACCTTAAAAGATCTAAATTCTTGCTGTTTTTCTGTTTCGTTAAAGACACATTAGGAA